>LPNX010983727.1:0-78592 GCA_001517045.1 Pseudotsuga menziesii | reverse complement strand
TTCCAAAGGTTGATCCAGAATAGGAATCCCCCCTTCAAGGTTTGGAATTTCATATTCATTTTCAGAATATATCTTTGGATGAGGATAACTTTCCAAATGGTCAAGTTGTCTCTCAATGGACTGGTCATTTTTATTAGTTTCAAGAAAAATGACATCTCTAGAAATAACAAATTTCTTGTTTACCTCATCATACAGACGGTATGCCTTGGAGTATTCTTTGCACCCCAGGAAAATGCATTTTCTGCTTCGAGCACCAAGCTTGTTTCTTTGCTCCTTTGGAATCAAGGCATAACAGGTCGAACCAAAAAATCTGAGATGCCTTACTGAAGGGAGATGGCCAAACCACATTTCATGTGGAGTCTTGTTATCAAGAGCATTTGAGGGACTTCTATTTCTCAAATAGGCTGCACATTTTACTGCATCACGCCAAAACATTAGTTTTACATTCTTGAAAAACATCATTGAGCGAACTATATTCATTATGGTCCTATTCATTCTTTCTACTACACTGTTTTGTTGAGGATTGTAGGGAACGGTAGTCTGATGTGCAATTCCATGTTGGCGAAGATAATTTTCAAAAGCATTTGAAGTGTACTCTTTCCCATTATCAGTACGAAGTGTACCAATTTTTTATTGTGTTTGTTTTTCTATCAACGCATGAAAGTCTTTGAATGTTTGAAATGCTTCTGATTTTGTCTTTAAACAGTAAATCCAGCACATTCTTGAGTAGTCATCAACAAATGTCATAAAATAGTTATTCCCATTTGCTAAAGGTGTTGGCATTGGGCCACATAAATCAGAATGCACTAGTTCTAATTTCCTACTTCCTCTGAAATTAGATTCATGGAATGGCAGCTTACTATGTTTCCCTAATATACATGCATCACATTTTTTCTTCTCTTTGGGAATGGTGGGCAAACCAAATACACCATTCTTTCTCAACAAACGCAGACTGTTATAATTTAGATGACCAAATCTTGCATGCCACAATGAGCTAGATGACAAATTACCTTCTCCATGCTGAGAGAGGTATGCATAGTTCTGAATTCTTGCAGATGAACCCTTTAGCTTCAGCAGCTTCCCATCTTCGTATCCAGTCATGATGACTCGGTTGTCAGAGGACTTTCTTATTTCTACAATTCCATTAAACATGTGGATGGAATGGCCTTGCTGTCGAATCTCCACCAAGGATAGCAGGCTTCTCTGCAACTCTGGAAGATAGAGAACATTCTTTAACAAGAAATCAGGGAATCCAGGCATCTTCAGTCGAATGGTGCCCATTCCCTTTGGTTTAAGACTTGACTTATCTGCAAAGTACACTATGCCATTTATTGTTTCATTAAGTTCTTCAAAACAGTCTTTTCTGAAAGTCATGTGTGATGTTGCACTAGTATCAAGCAGCCAACAATATTTGTAAGATGAAAGTGAAGTCATTTCATTAATTCCAAGATTACAATGTGCAACAATACAAGAATCAGAAGATTTACTAGCATCTTGGTCATCTTTCTTCTGGTTCTGTCTGTCTTTGATGGAGTCCCATGAAGCCCAACACTGATCTGATGTGTGCCCAGTCTTTCCACAACGCTTGCACTTCAAAGCTGATATTTTGCTGGAGGTGTTTCTGCCCCCTCTGCCTTTGAAGTTTCTTCTTCTTTTGCCTCTCTCTTTGCCAGAGAGAGTGACACCAACTATTGATGCCAAAGATTGCATTTTTACAACTGTTAGTGTGATTTACAAAGAGAAATAGAAAAATAATAACCTTGCAGGTCTACAGTCTCTGCCAAGGTGAATACAATGCAAGTTTATAGCATATATATCAGTCAATACAAAATATATCAGTCATACACAGGCTCGCTTGATACGTAGGCAGCTCCATAGGTTCAGCAGCATGTATACACCAGCAATCATAAAAAATTTCCAGACTCCAAGCAGTATAGATACTCAACGCATATATACCATTCAGCATATATATATATCAGTTAGCATATAGTCTTCAATCTATTAGTCAGTCTTCAATTTTTTTATATCAATCAATAAAATAAAACTAGAATATTTAATTATTCCTCCAACGCAGCCTTCAAAATAATCACCAGACTCTCTCCAACGCAGCCAGCAGTAAACAGTCTCCACGCTCAACGCAGTCACACCATATCAATGCATATCAGTATATGTACGAGAACCCTAGCAAAACGCGGGAACCCTAGCAAATGGTGTCTTCACAAATCGGTGGCCACTAAGTGGCCAACGCAGCTCTGAGTATTTATTTCTTCACAAAAATACCACTTATAGGTATTTATTTCTTCACAAAAAAAACTCAACAGGCTCATACATCTCCACGCAGGCTCAGCAGGCTCATACTATCTCCACGCAGGCTCATACATCTCCACGCAGGCTCAGTAGGCTCATACATCTCCACGCATATACTAGGGTAAAAAATAGGGTTTATGTAGTTCCCAACAACACGGACAATTGCAGCAAAAACACTTTTACCTCCACGCAATTGAACAAGGGCGTGATTCTTCAATGAGATCTCTCGGCTTTTATGCACTCCGTGATTCAGCAGTTGTAGCTCGCAGCAGTGGTGCTCTATGCACTATGTGTGAATGTAAGAGAGCGGGTGGACTCTTCACGCAGTCTTTACAGTCTCCACATCGCAGTCTTTACAACGCATCAGAGATATCTATGATCAACGCATATAAACTAGGGTTTTTATGAAGTCACAGTCTCCATACAATACTTCTGAATATTAATTGATCCAGAGTAACTGCACATATTCTTTCTTCCTAGTCACCCGGTAGGAAGAAAGACTAAGTGGTTCGGTGCCTTTTGATACCACAAGATGGGCATATGAATGCTTCAAGACCCCAGCTTCTTAATCTTCAAAAGCATTTCGCCAACATATAGCATTCACACAGTCGCCATGATATTCACACAAATCATAGGATATTCACACAGTCGCCATGATATTCACACAAATCGTAGGATATTCACACAGTAGCCATGATATCATGCATATAAAAAAATATACAGCAACAACGAAAACTGAATGGAGATCGTGGTTACAACTTAGGGTTAGGTATACATCAAACGTATGAGCAGAAAACGCACATAATGAATGCGCGCAGGGGCAGACTGGCGATGGGCAGGCAGCTTGAAATAGATATGGCAGAACGAAGGTCTAGCACGTAGAATGGCAGGCAAGAGTTATGGCAGACAGCCAAGCTCTAATACCACTTGTTAGGTATAACTCCCGATTGATTATTATTCCAATGCCAATGCATATATTTATACAAATGATATGACGGTTGTGTTTCACCTTCCGCCCAGCCTTTTCGTCTTCCTACTATTTATTTATTTATTTACAATAATCCCTACGGATTATATTCTAACAATATTGAATCCAAATCCATGAAAACTAGTTATTCAAGAGCATGGGGAATGCGAGCCTTTCATACATGTATTTCTGATATTTCGACTTACAAAGCATATGGAGATGATATTACATATCCATACATCATAAATAAAATATTTTCCATCAACTATCCTCAGCAAGGCACAAGAATCACTCCAACAAGTGTGCCATCAAATGTGAGTGTGGGGAAATGGATAAGAGGGAATGAGAGAATGGGGAGATAGATGATAATTCAACTGTAGAACCTTAAACCTAAAAATAAAACTTCTTCATTAATCTCCCATGAGAGGTCTGAATGGCCTCTCCATCAACCAACTTGGAAAGAAATCCAACTCCCTCGAAATTGGTTCACTAGCAGGGTAAGTGTGCACTCACCATGCAATGGACAAGCAAAAGCTCTCCAAAATGCCAAAGGACAATTAAAAAATTATACAAATCTATTATCCTTCATCATGAAATCCTTTTATTAACTTCATGATGCCTCCTAAGTTTGGATTTCCCTCCATGAGCTTCCTCAAACTCATCTTAGTGGTTTAGTAACTCTCATGACACTTGCCTTCCTCCTCATGCTCCAATTATTTCCCCAATTAAAATGGCTGTCTATAACTCCCAAATTAGAACTCTTGGTGGCTATTTTTATCCCTGACATGTCATATTTTTCATGTGTCAGCAATCAGGTTTGAATTTGTCATACTTGTCATATAATCTTCCATCATTTGTTGTCATAGAGTGCATAGAATCTCCTTCCAAGTGGCGCACCTTGTCTTCTAGTCTCTTCCTATTCCATGGGAGTTACCCTCCTTTACCAATTCGACTTTCTTGGCTCATTATATTATATTTAACACCACATTACCATCCAACAATGTTACATTACCCATGTGTTCGAATTTGGATGAATATCATGCCAATTGTGCGGGGAATCTAGTCATCCAAAGTCTTCACAAGATTCTAAGTGTCTTCATGAACCCATGCCACATTATTTTCTTAGAATTTATCATTTATGTGACCCATTTAAATGTGAATATGGTAAACTAATGTCCTTTTGGGTCCCATAGCATCTTATTACAAAATTTATGTCTCCATCTCAACCTATGGAACTAGTAGGTTGGTGAAACATTATTTGCAAATAGTCTTATTTGAAAATTATTTAATTGGGGACACTACAAACAATAGACAAGAGACAAGATAACAATACACCGGATATACGTGGTAAAACCTCAAATGCAAAAATGTGCACAAGAAGGTAGTCTTATTTATTCTTCAGAAATATCCAATCTTACAAGTGAGCTCCTCTCCACATATGCTCCACAGCTTATCAACACAAAATATCCAATATGCCAAAAGGTGTTAGGATTATTAATCCTCCCTTGTCCAATTTGGTCATATGTCTAAATCAGGAGCCATGTCTAAATTGGGAATCCATCCAATCTATTTTTAGTCACTAGCACCATTGGGTCCACTTGGCCTAATTGGGGCACATGTTCCAGTTACTAAAGTGTGGGGAACACTAATTGAGGTCTACTGCCACTTATTGCACTTGCATGCATCAATTTAGGAGCCTCCTAGACCAATCCCTACAATTTAGGAGCCATTGGGAGTGTCGATACCAACCTTCATCAGTTGAGTTCAGTTAGTGACTAGTCAAGCTGAGTTAGGAGTCAATTACATTCATTTCTAGTCCTCTACATTCAGTTAGCGCTAGGTTTGCATGGTTGCATGCAAGAGAGGCGCATTTCTCACCTACCACAGTTAGTTAGCCTCAGTTAACACTGAATTAGACACTTGAGTTGTGTTTTAGAACTCCGTTGAACTCCAATAATGGTTTAGACAAGGTCAGTTAACTATTGAGTCCTCCTATAATGATTTAGACAAGGTCTTAGTTACCTACAGTCAACTAGAGTCTAATCAATTCGAATTTCCTCATGTGGATTTGAATTGCATGTGGCTATTTAAGCCATTGTACTTCATTGTAATTATTATCTAATTACTCTTTGATTAATGAAAAGCATTCACAACTGCTAGCCATTTTTGCATTGTTTCATTCTTCAATAACTGAGTAAATTGTGTGATTTATCCTGTGAGTTGTGTGTTTGTCCACAGATATATGTGCTCAATTTAATAAAAGGGTCCCCCTCACATGTCTTATATACAAAGGGGTATGGAAGAATTACATCCCAAAAATACATGTCGGATAAATTATTTTCCACCTCTTTATATAATGAATGGTAACAGGAGCATATTACTCCATGATGCATGTGGGTTAACTCCTTTTACACAATATTAGAGTTATTTATTCCTTCCAGTGCTCTGATACCAATTGTAGAACAAGGTCAGAGACACTGAGAGGGGGGTGGTGAATCAGTGTCTCTTAAAAATTTCTTGCTAAAACACAAAAGACATTTAATGGGTCATAACATTTACCAATTATATATATATATATATATATATATATATATATACGAAATAACAAACACATATGAATACATCAAATGTATTTTTTTAAATAAAATTTTACATTACATAGTATGAACTATCTAGACCCAGCTCTCTTACAAGACACAGCTTGTATACATGACCCAACATGTAGAGAGGAATCCAATCCTCATTCAGGCTCCAACCTGATTACAGACACCAGTCTGTTTGAATGAACACAAGGTTCATGTCAAAGGTAGAATATCCACCAAAATATTATATTTGATCCACCGAGATACATAATTGATCTCTTCGTGTCTTCGTATTTATAATCTTTCTTCATACCTCTTCATGAATCAATGTGTCCTCTCATGTACTTCACAACTCTTCATAGAATGATGTATCTTTTCATATAGTAAGAAAATAAGGTTAAACTAATGACTTGGTCATAACTATATTTAGTTTATTCTCCATTTGTTATTCTTTTTTCCATTATGATTATCGTTTTATTCATAGTTTTTATGCCTTTTCTTAAACATTAGCACTATAAGAGCTTTGGATTTTTATATTAGTGCTCTTTTAGCATTCGACTCCTCTAGGCATAAAACCCTTACCACTTTATTTCTTAAGGTGCTATTTCACTGTTTCAAAAAATGTTTAACCGAAACGCTTTAATGTGCCTCCAGTTCTGACTGCAATAACCGTTGAATGTATATTGCAATCAATTAAAATGTTTTCGACCATGGATGAATAGAAATGGTTACACAACAGACACTAGGGTGTACAATTGTCTGATGACTACACATATTTCTGCTTGTTTGGTTCTGTTTACACCACGTCTCTGTGACACATCATCAGAGTACTTCGATCATATTGTTGTTTGTGTTCATAGCATATCCCTGCCATATCTTTGTCCATATTATTTGCACATTTTGACCTCGTTGTTGTCTGCATCCGCATCTTAAACAAACCCTGTCATTGTCCACCTCGACAACCATATTGCCACGTCTACATCATCTGCACGTTCGTCTTCGTAGCAGTCTACCCTAAAATTCTTTCCCCTGGCATATTTCTCATTGGTTATTTTTGCTACAGGAATCAGTGTGATGACTTGTAGGAGGATTGGGATAATTCTTTGGAATCAAATGATAGCTGGGTGTACACCATTCATAGTTCGATAAATCCAACTCAGAAATTGGCTTTCACTTTATCACAAAAATCTAACTCTCTATGTTTGATTGCAAAACAATTCATCATCATGGCATATTTGTGTTTATGTCTTTGTATGGATTCCAAGTCTCTGTCTCTCATTCTCAGATCGGGTTGCACATCTTCTGGCTTGTGCAGATCCTTCACCGAGTCTCGATTGGAATTCCTTTTCCTCAGACTCAGAGTCGGCGCATGTTCTTGATATTGGGGGTTATTGTATTTAAATACTCTTGCAAAAGTTGGAAAGAACATTGATTTACGTCATGCCTCAAAGCGCATTCGATGACTACCTACTTTCATTTTTTACTTTGAACTGGGTAGATCCCTAGTGTGCTTTGACATTATGATTTTGTTTAACGATTTATTATGATCATTATGCGCAAGAGCTCAAATACCATCAATGACATATGATCATTCATTTGGACGCATGCATCTAGGCTCTGGCACTTCCAGGATTATTACAAGCATAAAGATAATAAATATTTTTTGTCTTCCTTTTAGCACATCGTCCTCTTAACATACGGAACTCACCTTCAACATAAGATGGAACGAATATGCATTGTATGCTTAATATGTTTATTTGAAACTATCATACATTATCAAGCCTTCCACATAGTTATCATAATGACCTGATTTTATTTTCAAGAATCTACATATCTTCAATAGGAAGTGTGCAAACAATGACTCCTTTGTCTATTGCCATATCATCATTGGACTCTCCCTTAACAACCATAACTGGAAGTTCCCACACATGCCAAAGCAGTCTTGATGCACACAAACAGAGACCATGGCTATCCTGTTGTTGATGTTCCCTAAATTAAGAAGCCTTGCTAATGTTGTTATGTCATCTTTTGTGCTACTATGTTTTTGTTGCCCTATCATCTGCATATCCCTGATTGACATCAATGCCAATCCTTCAAGCCAAGTTGCCAACAATCTCCCCCTTTGGCATTGATGGCAATACTATATTCATTTCTCCCCCTTTGACATCAAGGGCAAAGAGTTGAATGACTCCCCCTAACTTTGATCACAGTCTTCCCTTGAACTGATGCCAATTGATGCATTATTTTCTTGATATATTAGATTTATCTTTCAAATTTACTAAATAATTGCTCAATACTTCACTAATCATCATATGCCTTTACATTTATTGATAGCATCAATCATGTAGTTCTCATTCTACCATCAAATTGCTCAAACAAGTGCCAATTCTATAGCTACCTCATGCCAATCTCTGCTGCATCAACACTAGTCTCGATCTACAGCTCACTTCTTTGCCATATTCATTAAATCATCTATGCTCTAGCTACCATAATGAACATTGTTCCTTCATTTTTCTTTTGGGTTCCAGTGATTTTAATAATTTTGGAACATACTAATTAACATGGTCACACGATTTCATATTGGACAACTTGCAAAGGCTTTTTACACTTCAATTTTGCCAATAGTATTCTTCAACCACTTCTCAAGTCTCAAGCTTCTTGTTTTGACTTCTTTGATCCATGGTTTTACTTCACATGTTGTTCCAACAGTGCATCAACAAATTCATTTTTGTAGCACTATGCTTCTAGTTTTCCATGACTATCCTAAGTAATCCAAAAACAGAGCATCATCATCTAGTCCTTCTTCCTTGGGTTCGATGTCCTTTTAATGGTCAAAGCTTCTTCAAAATAGAGCAAGATTTGTTGTAAAATATATCTCTATCATTTATGGCTTTCAAAATCATCAATTAAAATCTACATTTTATCATAAGGTCTACTTAATTGATTTGATCAAATTAGGGTTGCTTTAACACATCTTCCATGGTTGCAAGTTGCCTTCACAAACCTACTATTACTTTTCAACATAGTGACTTTTGACATCAATGATAATGAATATCTTTTCTCCTCCTCAAATGTCAATATTTTTACCTCTCTTGCTGCTATTAAAATACTTCATTCTGTCTTCAAACGCATAATCCTCTATTGCACTCTCAGGTAAGGATATGAGTTTATCTTCAAATAATGCTCTCTTTGAACAAAAATAGACAGATTTTTCATTCAAATTAGCTACCCCTAACTTAGTGCTCTTTCTTAAACATGTAATACCAGTTAACCAAGAAATTCTCTTTTATTCATGACATCCTTTTTATTTGGAAAATATTTAGGTCTTTAAGTCCATTTTTAATCTTGACCTGAAGCAACTAAATTATGATAGTTTTGTTTGTACTGACATCTAATCAGGACTCTTTAACAAAGTAAAAGATCCATTTCCAAGTCCTCTTCAACACTTGTATTTTCTTCAACCATGGAGTGGTCATCATTTATAGAATGAGTGTCTTCTTCTAAAGATTCCTTTCCATAAGAGTCACCTGTTTTGGCATGAGGATTAAGACCTCCTGTATTTGGTCTCCAAACTTTCTTTATATTCCTCTTTGGACTTGTCTCCCTTGATTCTTTATGGATTTGCTCAGATTCCATCTTCAAATACATGACATGAGGCATCTTTCTTTCTGGAGTTTGAATGTCACCTCTTTTCAAATTCCTTCTTTGACTCCTTGGAGCATCCTCCTTTTGATTGTATTCTTTCTTTGGATTCATGCAATTTTGTGCTTTGTGACCAAAGCCTTCACACTTGAAACACCTTATGGAGTGACAAAATTTTGTTGTATTCCCAACACGCTTGTATCTCCAACACTTTGTCTTTTCATAGGAACTTTTTTGAGTTTTATTTTCAAAAGTATCCCATTCCACTGCTCTGTGTCTATGCTTGTGACAAGAGTAGCAATAACTCTTGAAGGTGTTCTCATATTTCCATTTCATAGAAGAATACTGATATTTTGAAGATGAAGCACCTCCTTCAAATTTGGTTTTGGGGGTCCAATGGTTGACTTCTTCGTCATGTTTATACCCTAGACCACTTCTATCATGAGATGATCTTTGTTTACTCCAAATTTCATCCACGATGGTTGAGCCATTATCTAACCCATTCTCTTTATTTCTCTTGTGTGGATAGATGTGTTTGGGCTCAAAGTAGTTCTCTTCGCTTTTTGTTTTTCTTGATGTGAATGTGTTTCTAAGAGCTCCAATATAACTCCTTTTCATCTCAACATCAGTGAGACATGCAGACTCTTCTTCTTCCTTGTTAATAGGAGATTTTTCTTTAGTAGCATCCTTTTTTATAGAAGATAAGGCAACCATCCTTTGATACCTAGCTTCTTTCTCCTTTAAGATTGCATAATCTTTTTCAATCTTCCTTTTGTCATCCTGCAATTCTTTTTCAAACTGTTTCAAGGCAATATTCAAATATTCTTCTCTTTGATTTAGTAACCTATGTCCTTCTATAAGCCTTTCTTGTCTTTCTTGTAGGTTCTTCTCCCAATCCAGTAAATTCTGCCTCTCTATAGGCTCTCTTCCTCTCGTTTGGTTCTCTTGGTTAGGAAGCCCTCTTTCATTAGTTTCAATTTGTCTTCTAGGGTTAAAGACTTCAGATTTTACCTCTTTTATTTCATCAATTTTGTTTTCCAATTGTAAATTAAAACTAGAGAAAGTGTTCTTTAATTCTCTTTCCTTGTCATCTAGTTGTATCCTTTGTTCATTCAATATCATCTCAACAGCCTCATGTTTCTTGGTTAGTGCAAAGAACTTATCTTTTAGAATCTTTAAGTCATTTTTAGTATCTTTTGGACTCTTGTATTTTCTTCTAGAATCCTTGGATTCAATCCAAAATCCTTGAAGTAACTCATTGATCTTGAAAATAGTTTCAAGCTCACTTAGAGTGACCATAAACTTGTTTTCAATCTTATCAAAAACATTTTTAGGATGAAAACCTAATTTCTTCTTTGTATCTCCAATTGCAATAAGGAAGTCTTCCTTCAATTTCTTCAAGTCCTCATTCTTAGTAACCAGGCTTTTATTTTTGAGAATTAATAGGTCTTCTTCTTTTTCATTAGAGAAAACTTCATCATCATAACAGCTATAATTCGAAAGTTCATCTAGCCCAATGTTTTCTGAGTTTGTGATGAGACAAATGAGGGATTGTTCTCTTCACTTCACAACATATCTTCACCTATTTCTTCATCAGATTTTTGACTTGTATCTTCTCTTGCACTTTGATACTCGGCTTGATATGTGTCTTCAATCTTTAGCCATAGCTTTCTTGCAGATGTGTAGTGCCCTAGTCTCATCTTGACATCATTTGATAAGTCACTCTTAATGGTTTGCAAAGCGATAGAATTGAATTTTTTATCATCTTTTGAAATTCTGGTTTTGTTCTTCAAGTACCATTTCTTGCTTGATACTGCATCCCACAAATGTGCTCCTTTGGACTTCAACTGAATCTTCATGGCATCCCTCCAATTACCATAGTCAACTCCATTAAACAGGAGGTTTTTATCATCTTCATTTCCAGCCATTTCTAAAATGTTGATTCTGGCACCTATCTTTGGATTAAGTGCTTGTCTCTAAAGATGGACTTGTTTTCCTTTTGGATCAGCCTTCCAATAGTGAGTTGTTCAAAGACAACTGGCTCTGATACCAATTGTAGAACAAGGTCACAGACATTGAGATGGGGGGTGAATCAGTGTCTCTTAAAAATTTATTGCCAAAACACAAATGACATTTAATGAGTCATAACATTTACCAATTATATATATATATATATATATATATATATATATATATATACACGAAATAACAAACACATATGAATACGTCAAATGTATTTTTTTAAATAAAATTTTACATTACATAACATGAACTATCTAGGTCCAGCTAGATTGAGAGACCTAGCTCTCTTACAAGACCCAGCTTGTATACATGACCTAGCATGTAGAGAGGAATCTAATCCTCATTCAGGCTCCAACCTGATTACATACACCAGTCTGTTTGAATGAACACAAGGTTCATGTCAAAGGTAGAATATCCACCAAAATATTATATTTGATCCACTGAGATACACAATTGATCTCTTCATGTCTTCGTATTTATACTCTTTCTTCATACCTCTTCATGAATCAATGTGTCTTCTCATGCACTTCACAACTCTTCATGGAATGATGTATCTTTTCATATAATAAGAAAACAAGGTTAAACTAATGACTTAGGCATGACTATATTTAGTCTATTCTCCATTTGTTATTCTTTTATCCATTATGACTTATCGTTTTATTCTTAGTTTTTATGTCTTTTTTAAACATTAGCACTATAAAAGCTTTGGCTTTTTATATGAGCGGTCTTTTAGCATTCGACTCCTCTAGGCATAAAACCCTAACCACTTTATTTCTTAAGGTGTTATTTCATTGTTTCAAAAAATGTTTAATCGAAACGCTTTAATGTGTCTCCAGTTCTGACTGCAATAATCATCGAATGTATATTGGAATCTATTAAAATGTTTTTGACCGTGGATGAATAGCAATGGTTACACAACAGCCACGAGGACATACAATTGTCTGATGCATACACATATTTCGGCTTGTTTGGTTCTGTTTACACCACGTCTCTGTGACACATCATCAGAGTACTTTGATCATATTGTTGTCTGTCTTCATAGCACATCCCTGCCATATCTTTTTCCATATTATTTGCACACTTCAACCTCATTGATGTCTACATCCACATCTTAAACAAACCCTGTCATCTTCCCCCTCGATGACCACATTGCCACGTCTACATCATCTACACGTTCATCTCCGTAGAAGTCTTCCCTGAAATTCTTTCCCCTGGCATATTTCTCGTTGGTTTTTTTTGCTGTAGGAATCAATGTGATGACTTGCAGGAGGCTTTGGATAATTCTTTGGAAGCAAATGATAGTTGGGTGTACACCGTTCACAAGTCAATAGATCCAACTCAGAAATTGGCTTTCATTTTATCACAGGAATGTAACTCCCTGTGTTTGCTTGTCAATCAATTCATCATCCTGGCATATTTGTGTTTATGTCTTTGTATGGATTCCAAGTCTCTATCTCTCATTCCCAGATCGGATAGCACATCTTCTAGCTTGTGCAGATCCTTCACCAAGTCTCGATTGGAATTCCTTTTCATCAGACTCAAAGTCGACACGTGTTCTTGATATTGGGGGTTATTGTATTTAAATACTCTTGCAACAGTTGGAAAGAACATTGATTTACTTCATGCCTCAAAGCACATTCGATGACTAACTCCGTTCATTTTTTACTTTGAACTGGGAAGATCCCTAGTGTGCTTTGACATTATGATTTTGTTTAACGAGTTATTATGATCATTATGCGCTAGAGCTCAAATACCATCAATGACATATGAACATGCATCTGGGCTCTAACATTTCCAGGATTATTACAAGCATAAAGATAATTAAGATTTTTGGTCTTCCTTTTAGCACACCATCCTCTTAACATACGGCACTCACCTTCAACATAATATGGCACTGATATGCATTGTATGCTTAATATGTTTATTCGAAACTGTCATACAATATCAAGCCTTCCACACAGTTATGATAAGGACCTGATTTTATTTTCAACAATCTGCATAGCTTCAATAGGAAGTCTGCAAACAATGATACCTTTGTCTATTGCATATCATCACTGGACTCTCCCTTAACAACCATAACTGGAAGTTCCCACACAGACTAAAGCAATCTTGATGCACACAAACAGATACCATGGCTATCATGTTGTTGATGTTCCCTAAATTAAGAAGCCTTGCTAATGTTGTTCTGTCATCTTTTGTGCTGCTTTGTTTTTGTTGCCCAGTCATCTGCATATCCTTGATTGACATCAATGCCAATCCTTCAAGCCAAGTTGCCAACACATCTCAACCTATGGAAATAGTAGGTTGGTGAAACATTATTTGCAAATAGTCTTATTTGGAAATTATTTAATTGGGGACATGACAAACAATAGACAAGAGACAAGATAACAATACACCAGATATACGTGGTAAAACCCCAAATGTGGAAACGTGCACAAGAAGGTAGTCCTATTTATTCTTCAGAAATCTCCAATTTTACAAGTGAGCTCCTCTCCACATATGCTTCATAGCTTATCAACACAAAATATCCAATATGCCAAAAGGGTCCCCCTCACCTGTCTTATATACAAAGGGGTATGGAAGAATTACATCCCAAAATACATGTGGGATAAATGATTTTCCACCTCTTTATATAATGAATGGTAAGAGGAGCAAAGTTACTCCATGATGCATGTGGGTTAACTCCTTTTGCACAATATTAAAGTTATTTATGCCTTCCAATGTTAGATAGGATATCTTAAGACATCATTACACATGTAATATTAAATTACACATCCCAACAATGATTTTTACTGAAAAAACATCTAATATCTATGACCACTTTAACATTAAGCAACTCAACTTAGTGTTGACATTTATTGACCTTGAAGAACTAGTTTTAAATCAAACTACAGAAGTGAAATTTGACAGGGTACTTGCTTTGATTTTCAAAGTTAACCTATTTTGTATGCCCTGTTTTTCGCTTGACCAGCATGCAAATATCTCTACATGGGTCCAAATGATATGGAAGAAGGAAAACGATGACCAAGGTGAAGATGGAAACATAACAATATACTAACCTATTATGATAACAAAGGAACCTAGGGAAACAATTCTAACAATAGAACAACTAGTATTACAAGTAGTACCAACAAGTAAGAAAGGGAAGAAATCCTCCAATAGTACACAAATTATATCTATGTTTGGTAAGACAATCCCCTCAAGAGAAACGGAAATAACAAGAGAAAAACAAGACTAGAAACACTAGAGACTCCATTCCTTTCCTATTTAACAATGTCTAGTTTTAGGGACTAAAAACTAGGGTTTGACAAACTCCCTACAACTACGTGACACGCTATGCTTCCCAATGGCACCAACAAGGGGTATAGAACCCCATCAATCCACTTCCTCCAAGCATTAAGGTAGCAAACCTTGTTCCTCAAAGCTCAATTTGAACACCTCATCTTTGCAAGAAATGGCATGGAGGACATCACTAATCATGTGACTAAAGAACTTACTCCAAACTCCATCGAGCCACCTAAAGAAATGATGACAACATCAACGAAATGACAACCGAGGCAATGCATTCTAAGAGCTTCTGAAATTCCACGATATGAGATTTGCTCGAACTGACTTGGAAAATATGTGCAATGTATGAAGGACCACACGATAACAAGTAATTTTCTGCGTCTATGGTGTTTAATTTTGTGAAGCTGAATCCTCAGGCCTGAATGAAATCAAATGTGAAAGAAGATTGCAGAAGATAGAGAAGTAATACAGTTAACTCTTATCAATAATTCATGGAAAATTAAACACACATGAGACCAATAATTGGAAGAATAACATTACATCCATTAATCAGTATATTGTACGCAATATATTGGTGTTACAAATAGGAGAATTCAAATGCCTAAGATAGAATTCAAATATACCAACCTGGACTGACTATGGAGCTAACTCGATGTGGGAAAATCACCACTAGAGCTCACTAATGCAACTCCAAATCACTTAATTAGTTCACAACCAGCTAACTAATGTATGTAGGTGACCAAATGCACCTTACCACCCTTAAATCATGCAAACTAGTGCTAGGATGACTAAGAGTGAACTAATTGATGGGAATCGGAGCATAACTGAATATAAGTGAACATCAACTAGGGTCAACTATTGGAGACTGTTGGTGGCACTCAAACTAGGTTCCTAAAGTATAGGGATTGGCCCCTAGTGCTCTTAAACTCATGCAGATGGGTGCATCGAGTAGTAGGTGGCCCCCAAGTGAGTCCCCCATGTACAAGTGAAGTGGCAATGACATCATGAGCTAGGAAAAGACAAATAGACTATGGTTGTTAAGGGAGGATTAATTAATAATCCTAACACCCCCCTTAATCCTAATGTGGACAACCTAGGCTGTGGAAACTAAAACCAAAGGTCACCCATACAATCTAAATGCAAAAAAAAATGACTTCTTAACAATTAAGTAAATGGGGAAAACCTCATGGGAAAACCACCCCATCAAAATAAGCAGGAAAAAACCAGGATCAAGCTTTCACATCAAGAGAAAATGTCTTCTTGAATAAAAAATTTGTGAAAATAGTTATGCAATTTGCATCTCTGTGTAATAATGCAATGTAATGGTCCTTGTGTGCACTAGTTTCTTGATACTATGCATGTGAATTTCTCCACCTTCTTCCAATCTAATGACAGATAGGAGAACAATTGTTGCCTGTGTATCTTATTTCTGGAGGAAGAGTGACATGATCCAATTTGTTCTTCAATGAGAAGAATTGTTGATCAAACCTTACCATCATGAAGCATCTCTCTAGGAGTCCGTAGCATCGCTCTAGGAGTAGTGTATTTGCTTGACATAGCACAATAATTTTTTTTTGAAACTGATATCTTGTTCTCCTCATGTCAGATGAATCTCCAGTCATGTTCCCATCAACCTCAATAACCTTTTGAGCCCATTTAGGACTAGGATTGGGAGTAGGGACTGTATTTGGATCTGGATCCGATTGAACTTCATCTTCAATTCCATAAACTGATTCAACTTGGTCTTATGCTTTGGATTTTGAATCTGAAACAATAATGGAAATGTTGTCATATTTAAAAGGTTTAGGTAGGATGAATTTACCTTCCCTTTCAAATGACGTTTGAGATGGCACTAGATCTGAGTAAGGCAGAAAGTGTGAGAATTCATATGCCTTGGAGGCATGGTTTGCAAAACCTTTCACTATCAACTTCCTAGTTGAGATATCTGAGATCTCCAATGATTCAAGACCAAATATAACTCACTTTGGTGAGCCTTTATGAGTCATCTGGTATACAAACAACAAATTTGCAGCCAAGAAGGGAACATAGAGGACATTCTTGAACACTCCATGCTCTAACTTGATTGAACCCTTTCCTTAAGCTTGGATTTGAGTGCCATCTCCCATGTGAATACTTGTACCATCAGTAAGTTGTAATAAAGAGAACTATTCTTTGGATGAAACCATGTGATTGGAGGCTCCTAACTCAATGAGGAAGGCATTGGATTTTGAAAAAACAACCTTCAATGCCTGGCATCTCTCATCATGATCTTCAGTCTTGCCTCTAGAGTCAACCTTCCTTGTTCCTTCATGGAGGACAATATTGTGCTAATCAAGGAGTTTTGACATCTTATCTATGGTCTTATGCATACAATATGGATCTGAGTGTGGCAGAAAGTGTGAGAATTCATATGCCTTTGAGGCATGGTTTGCAACACCTTTTGTTATCAACTTCCCAGTTGAGATATCTGAGATCTCCACTAAGTCAGGACCAAATATAACTCGCTTTGGTGATCCTGTATGAGTCATGCGGTATACAGACAACAAATTTGCAGTAAGGAGGGAACATAGAGGACATTCTTGAACACTCCATACTCTAACTTGATTGAACCCTTTCCTTCAGCTTAGATTTGAGTTCCATCTCCCATGTGAATACTTGTACCATTAGTAAGTTGTAATGAAGATGATGATTCTTTGGATGCAACCATGTGATTGGAGGCTCTCGACTCAATGAGGAAGGCATGGGATTTTGAAAAACCAGCCTGTAGTGCATGGCATCTCTCATCATGATCTTTAGTCTCGTATCTAAAGTCAACCTTCCTTGTGCCTTCATCGAGGACAATATTGTGCTACTCAAGAGTTTTGACATCTTATCTATGGTCTTATTCATACAATATTTCTCTATATGGCTTCCTTTCTTATAGTAGGATCACTTGCCCTTGTCAAACCTCTTATGTTTGTCCTTCTTAGAGCATGAGGCTTCATCTTCTAGATCAAACTCTTCCTTAGGTTCAAATTCATTGTTACTTTTTTCTTTGCCTTTCTGCTTCCTCCTTACTTGTGCATTATTTGTCTCACCATCCAAGAGAAATTGATTTGGAGAGGATCTAAGGGCTCCCATCTGTATCATCTTGTCTTGTTCATGTATTAGAGACTCTATGAAGGCATTAAGGGATGGCATTCGCCAATTAGGAGTATTTAGTCTCCTAGGGTGAAAGGTAAATATGAAGACTGAGAATTCAGGGCCAAGTTTGGTCATAATTGAGAGCACCAATCGCTCATCCTTCTTGTCAATCCCGCATTGCTTACATTGCATGACCAATGATTTGAATTTTGAGAATAATTGATGTATAGTTTCGAAGTTTCTAGGTTATAGTGCTATCATCTCATTCTCCAAGATTTGTCCCATCGAATCATCTTGTTTTCCAAAGAAGGATTCGAGCTTCTCCCATACTTTTTTTGGTGTTCTCAATCCCTCAAGGTGAAAGAGTAACTCTCTTGAGATGTGGATGCACATGAATCAAAATGCTTCATCAAGCCTGTTCAGATACTTCAATTTTTCAATATTTTTTTAGGGTTCGACCTCTCTTCCCATGGTGACCCTATACATACCCTTGTTGTGCAAGAAAAATTGCATATCAACCCACCAATCAAGACAATTGAAGGGTGTGAGGATTATGGGTGTCAAAGCTGTTGAATTCTCCATCTTACAACTTCAAGAAACAACTAATTCCACATAAAATATTCAATTTACCTACAAAAACACTTCAATTCGAATCAAACCAATTAAAACACTCCCCACTTCGACATGTGCGCTTTCTCTGGGTGCATCACACATGGCTATACTTCTCTAGACAAAATTTATAGGGATCAAGGCAAGAATACCAGGATTTATGTGGAACCCAATTGCTTATGGTGCATCAATGGAAGTTTTTGAGGTTTGAAGCTGGCTTGGATACCTAATTTGATACCATGTTTAATTTTTTGAAGTTGGATCCTCGAGACTGAGTGAAATCAAATGTGAAAGAAGATTGCAGAAGAGTTAGAAGCAATACAGTTAACTTTGATTAATAATTCATGGAAAATTAAAAACACATGAGACCAATAATTGGAAGAATAACATTACATCCCTTAATCAGTATAGTGCATGTAATACGTTGGTGTTACAAATAGGAGAATTCAAATTCCTAAGATAGGTTTCGAATATACCAACCTGGATTGACTCCAGAGCTAACTCAATGTGGGAAAATCACCACTGGATCTCACTAATGCAACTCCGGTTCACTAAATTAGTTCACAACCAATTAACTAATGTAGGTAGGTGTGCAAATGCACCCTACCTCACTTAAATCATGCAAACTAGTGCTAATATGATTAAGAATGAACTAGCTGATGGGAATCATAGCATAATTGAACACCAACTAGGGTCAACTGATGGAGACTGCTGGTGGCACTCAAAGTGGGTTCCTAAATTATAGGGATTGGTCCTTGGAGCTCCTAAACTCATGGAGACATGTGCATTGAGTGGTAGGTGGCCCCTAGGTGAGTCTCCCTTGCAATAGTGAAGTGGCAATGACATCCTAAGCTAGGAAAAGACAAATAGACTATGGTATTCAAGGGAGGCTTAATTAATAATCCTAACATATGGCCATAAGAGAGAGAGATATTGATGTGGATCAATTCACGTAGGAAACTTGCATGTCACTATGAACTGAAACTTGGTTCAAAAGGTCTTTTTACTGATAGTTTTGAAACCCGCATGAAAGAGAGAATCTCTGAGAATGGGCCTTACTTCTTTCACTAAGTCGAGCTACATATTTGATACTCGATGAAAAATTTTAACCCTAACAAGGAAGATTTCTCATATCCCCTAGCTTGGGTCTGCCTATACTCCCTCCATAAGGAATATTGGGAAGAGGAAATCATGGAATGAATCGACAACACACTAGGAAAATACGTGAAATATACAGAACAAAAAATAAATAAAAAAGGACGTTATACAACTTATGCCAGGATATTTTCCTACATGAATGCCTTTGCTGCTATCCCTGACTCAATTTGCTTAAGCTTCAAGACTCAAATTGGATCCAAACCCTAAACTATGAATTCACTCTCTTCCATTGCAGAAGATGCCATGAGCATGGTCATCTCCATAGAGTTTATTCACTAATCCTCCACCTAAAACCAGGAAAAATAAAATCTGATAAGGATGATGAGGGTTTCACCAAAATTTTGACCCACTAATGATCCAACAAAAAACAATATATGATTGTGTCTGAATGCCCCTCAAATCCCCCCTCTCAAAAAAAATTTGATGCCTTGATCAACATACGCTTTGATGCTTACTTTGTTCTCAAAGAGATTCCTACTTATAGTAACCCCAAAAACCACAAATCCCCTAATCCTATACCCAAAACACCCATGCCTCCTCGGGGTATCTCAAACCTTGGAAGAAGATATCCTAAAACCTGAGTTGGAAAATGATATTGATCCAATGCCTGAGAAAATGTACCTGGAGGGTCTAGATCTGCAAAGCATAGTGAAAGTGACTCGAAGTCAAGACATTCAATCCATCTCTCATGAGCATATAAAATGACTCCAAAAAGCCTTACACATTAGAAGGAAGGAGGCCATGCAAAGGGGAACGAATTCCACATGAAATATTAGTCTTGGAATATAATCTAGCAAGCTCAAACCAAAAAAGACCAATAAGGAGGACAAAAAAAAGTCGAAAAAACAATCTCCAACTCCTCTAGGAAATAGGGGACATACTAGTCAACTTTGGACAAAACGCGTTAATAACTAACTCTTACCAACTCTCACCATGTTATCAATGAAAGTAATATCATGGAACATTTGAGGTCTCAATAGCAATATCAAACACACGCCCTTACAAAACAAGCTTCATTAAAAAATTCTTGACCTAGTTCTCCTTTAGGAAACTAAATGTTCAGGAGAAGTCCTAACTTAAATTCTCTCAAGTATTTGTAGAAATGGAAGATCGGTACCTATAGAATCCAAGGGAGAAACAAATGTGTTGTCTCTTCTATGGAACCTAGACAAAATCATAGTGGAAATTCTTTCTGCACAAAATATAGTATCATATCAAAATTCCATCCAATTGGTGATGAAACTTCTAGTTTCATCACAAATGNGGGGGGGGGGGGGGGGGACTTCAACTTAATAACCTCACTTCAAGAGAAGAAGGGAGGCTTGAGGTGATTTGACCCATAACACTTGGCCTTCAATGACTTCATTCAAAATAAAAAGCTAGTTGATCTAGAAACTACAACTGACATTCATACTTGGAACAACTAGCATGGAGGAAATCATCAGGTGGCATACAATCTACATATATTTTTAATATATGAATCTCTTATGATTTCAAGATTTTTTATGGACAATATGTCTATCCCTAAACACTCTTAACAAACCTTCTAAAATATCTTTCATATTCAATAAATTTTGTCTCTCTCATCCAGACTTCCTCAATAAAAGTTAAAGTATGGTGGGAGGAAGTCATAATTGAAAGAGGCACACTCATTTACGGATTTCAGCAACACTTAAAGAACCTCAAGCAAAGCATCAAGCAGTGGAACAAATAGGTCTATGGGAAAAATCCTCGAAGCAAAAAAAAATTTGGAATCCCAAATAAAGGACCTTCAACAATAGATCATCTTACAAGGTCGATCCATGGACCTGGACGAGCAAGAACAGGGCCTAGCAACTCAGATTGAAGATAGGAAAAAGCAAAGGAAATCTTGTGGAAACAAAAATATCGGATCCAATGGGTGAAAGAGGGAGACCATAAGTCCAATTTTTCTCATCGATTTATGATCCAATGAAGACACACCAATTGTATTAGCCACATCACCTCAAATCAAGGTCCCAAATCCTCTCTCACTCTGATATTGAGCATGAACTAACCACCTTTTAGGAGATGCTTTCTGAACTACAAATTTATCACTCTGAGGTCATCTACTCCATCACACAAAACATCCCCAACCTTATAGAATAGGAGCAAAATGTCAATCTTATGCATCCCATCACTCTGGAAGAGGTTGAAGTAGCCAACTTTGGCATGGTAATTGATAAAGCTTTGGGATCGGTCGATGGTTTCACGTCTTATTTCTTCAACTGCTATTGGTCGGTAATCAATGTGGAGGTCTGGGACATGGTTTAAGAATATCAAATCATTTTGGGAGTGCTCCCCTCCCTCAATGCAGTCTTCCTTACTCTTATTCCAAAAGAAGATAAGGCCTCTAATCCCAACAAATTCCAACCCATATCCCTCTACAATGCCATTTACAAGATTGTCTCTAAAGTTAGTTCTATCTACCTTAAACCTATCCTACCCTCCCTTATCACCCCAAAACAATCAAGTTATCTAGAGGGGCGCCAAATATTGGACAACATCATCATAGCACATGAAGTTTCCCATACCCTTAAAGCCACTAAATATCCTGGTATGCTCATTAAGATAGATATGTCTAATTCCTTTGGTGGGCTAAATTGGCAATACATCAACAAGACTCTCTTGGCCTTTGGGTTTCACCCTAATTGGGTCAGTTGTATCATGGCTCCCATTTCCTTTACTTTTTACTCAATTCTCACAAATGGATCCCCCTCCAATCCTTTTCGACCCTCCCAAGGCATCAAGCAAGGGGATCCGCTCTCCCCCTGTATGTTTGTTCCTATGGCTAACGGTCTTAGGCCTAGTCTAAAACTTGTCACTGCCTCTCAAAATCTCTAAGGGATAAACTCAACCATTCTAGGCCCCCCTTATCCCACATCATATTTGTAGATGGCATGATGCGTATGGGTATTTCCTCAGTAAGAGAATCCAAATCCTTCAAAAAAAATCTTGAATATTTCATGGGTGCTTCAAGAACCTCGATTAATAACCTCAAATCTCAAATCTTATTTTTCATTACTCCTCTTTTCGTATGACTTCTTATCTCTCATATATTAGGTTACACCACAAGCTCCCTTCCATCCAATTACCTTAGAGTCCCCCTCCTTACTTCAACAATCCATAATAGCTCTTGGGAATATATGCTCTAAAGATTAAGTTAAAAACTTTCCAGCTAGACATTCTACCCCCTAAACTTTCGTAGTCATCTGGTCTTGCTCAAATATGTTCTCCAAGCCACCTTGATGTAACTTTTCTTGGCCTTAGCTACCCCTAAAAGAATTATCAAAGCTGTTAGAAGCCTTTAAAGGAATTTTCTTTGGCAAGCAACTAAATCAATAAAAAAAATGGGCCTTGGTGGCTTGGAATGCTCTATGTCTGCCAAAGCTAAATGAAGGGCTTGGCTTGAGATATCTGAAAATCCCAAGCAACATTATAGGTGACAAAACTTGGTGGAGATGAACTCATAAAAAAGGGGAGTTATGGGGCATTTTATGGAAACAAAAATATGTAAAGCAGGTCAGATCTTCCAAATCTTACGAATTTCAAGTGCACCCACAAGATCTTTCATCTAGAATGTCGCTTGGAAAAACAGATCCCTCATACAAAAAAAAAAATTTGGGAAATCTAAGATGACAAATCAATTATTTTTAGGGAAGAATCTTAGCAACAACTTTTAGCCATCTAGTCAGACAACAAGTCCAATTCCCTGAGAATTACTCTTCAACGTACCAAAGGAAGGCTTGTGAGTGACTATTGGGCTCAAACCATGGACAATTTAGATTGGTGATCATGGCATTTAGATCTTGATCAAATTCCCCTACACGATCAACACCTTCTCCCCTCTCTTATGGAGCTCATCAACCATGTTAAAATTGAAACCTCCTTCCAACTCGACAAGTCAAGATGGCTATACTATGATGTAGGTCATTTTCCTCTACATGAAGTATATTTCCTTGAGGCTAATTATTAATCCCTGAATTTTGGCCCACTACCCCCAAATTGGCCACTTCATATTAGTGTTTTTATACTATTGATGTCATCTCGAGTCCATTAGTGGTAATTGTACCTTTTTGTCTCCTATATATATCAAGGAGACCTTTTCATTTAAATCATCTTGTCTTGTCTTCTATACTTAATACATTGTATAAGGAGGTTTCCCCCTCAATGAGGCTTGTTATTTATCTCTTTTATTTATTATTAAGGTGTTGATTACCCTTTATTCTATATATATTCTCTTTAGGGATTTTTTTGCATAACATTTGGTATTAGAGCTCAAACACTTTCAAAACAAGCAATCTTGGAATTTTTGTTGTAAGTTTCTTAGGACGTTTCAGAGAGTGAAACTTGAAGGTGACGTAGAATTTAGATTGATCTATATATGATACAATTTGCAGATATTGACTCATTACAGGTTTGGATTTATACCTAGTAGAAGTTAGAGTTTCTTTTCATGTCCTCGCCCATCATTCTGACCAATGGAGGGGAACATGAACTATATAGGGGGTTCTAAATTTCACCCCCAAGCCTAATTATGAAATTAAAAACAACTAAATGCATGTGTAGATACATAAATAAAATACACAGTGGAAAATGAAATCATTCCACACACACATCATGCATACACCAACATATTCATCACATGCATAATAATAATAATCAAGCAGATTCAAATACAACAGTAATTTAACAAGTAAACACTTATCTTTCAATAAAGTTGCCCAAGCAACTAGCCATGGAAGATCAATCTTCCACCCAACCATAAGCACTATCTCCAGCACTTTATCTCTCTATTGAGAGACTGCCCCCGACCTGGGATATGTATCCACTAAGGAGGAACTAATCACGCTAACTCACAGTTATAAGAACACATACTCATGCTAAGTTAGTACACAACTAGGTTTATCAAGCATGCAAAGAGACAATAAAGGAGAATGTCAAGCCAGTGGTCTCAACCATAAAACCATAGGAATATCAATTGGGCTTCAACCAGCCTTGGCACCCATATTACCTACCACACCTAACACAAGAAAGGTCCCCTTCTCTGCTACACAGTCCCTTAGGCACCCTTGACCTCCAATCATATTTAGGGTGGGCATAAAAAGGTCCAAGTTGTTAAACCTTCAGATATTTATTGCCTTCACTGAGTTTATCAAGCAATTTCGACCCCAAATCTCTCTCTAACTTCAATCCTCTCTTGGATTTTCCAATTTCTTGTCACACTAACTTCAATCACGTAATTCAATTTCTTAGCTTCAAAATCTAAGTTTTCCCACATATTCTTGGGTCTTTAACACTATAAAATTTTACCTAGGGTTGACATATATAAGTTCCCCATTGAATTTCACAACCCACATGATTTTTTGGGCATTTTTTACACACAAAAACTTTTTTTTCTTATGATTTTTGTTATTTTGCATTGCTAAGAAAGCATAGCTTACTGAAAATTGGAGTCTAGTTGTCCAACAATGGAATGGGAATGAAGGGAAACAAATCCATATGAAGGAAACTAACTTAGGGGACCAAAACATGATCCCATACTCAACCATACGATTTTTTGGGCTCATCCCATGGTCCATTAAATTCATGATCTGATTTTCTCTACTGCCTCCTTACAATAGAAATAAAGATCAACAAGGAAGTTCACTTGAGTAGTTGCTTACCATTTATCACACATGAGTTCTCAAGATGACATTTTAAAATAAATTATTTAATCCCACACACACCTCACCTCTCCCTAGTGGATAAACACAACCCCCCTCATTTTCGTTGCCTCCATAGCTAGCTCTTGAACTTTATTTGCATTATAAATATTTACATGCTTTTTTTCATTTTTCCATGGCTTACTAGCACATGTTCAACAATATAAAATACTTGCCTTTATAATATGGACATTCACTGTAGGGTCTTGACCTTGAGCTCCACACTAGGAACCATACATCACATATTCACAATATTTACATACCAATCCAATATTTCCAAGGGTCAAAATGGGGGTATTACATTCCCCTGCCCCTTATAACAACATCATCCTTAGTGTTACCAAAACTGAACAAAAATGTGTAACTTCGTTCATGGCATCCTCCAACTCCCATGTAGCCTCATCGAGACCAAGGTGCTTCCATTGCACCTTTACTTGTTCAATGGCTCGGTTTTGGAGAAATGTTGCCTTCTTGTCGAGGATAGGCATAGTTTCCAATTGGAACTCTCCCTCGGGCTCCACCTGAATCACATTCCAATCAATTACATGATTAGGACCATGTACATACTTCTTAAGCAAAGAAACATGAAAAACATTATGAGCTATCATGTTAGCACATAATGCAATCATATATGCAACTAGCCTTATCGTATCAAGGACTTCGAATGGCCCATAATATTTCGATGCCAACTTGGCACAACTTCCCAACTTTAGGCAACTTTTATTTGGATCTACTCTTAAATAAACATGATCCCCAACTTTAAATTCCTTGTGCATCTTTTCAAAATTGCATAACTTTTATGCCTATCCTAGGCTACCTTTAAATTCTAGATGATCTTAACAATTCACTATTCCATGTCCTTAAGCATTTCTTCCCACACACTATTATGTTTATTGGACTATCCCAACTTACTGGATTTTTGTGTCCTTTTCCATATAATAATGCCTCAAATGGGCTCATTGACAATGATGCTTAATGTCCATTATTGTATGAAAATTATACCATGTGTAGGTAATCCTCCCACTTTGATGGCTTATCCATCACATACATCCTTAACATGTCCACAAGAATTTAATTCACCCTCCCGGTTTGGCCATCTGTTTGAGGATGATATGTTGTACTAAAACTTACTTGAGTTACCAACTCCTAAAATAATCGTTTCCAAACATTGGATGTGAACTTTGTATCTCGATATGAAACTATTTGCTTGGGTAACCCATGCAATCTGAATATCTCCTTCGTGAATACATTATCTATGTCACTTGTTTTATGAGTGGACTTAACTGGAATAAAATGAGCTACCTTTGATAGCTTGTCCACAACAACCATGATTGAATCATGTTTCCTTATTATCATAAGCAAACTTGTTATACAATACAAAGAGAATACTTCCCACTTCCATTCTGGAATGGGAAAAAGGTTGCAACAATCCCGTTGGATGTTGATGCTTTGCCTTGACTTGTTGGCACTTTTGACATCAATAAATGTATAATGTTATATCCTTCTTCATCCTATGCCAAAAGTATTGTTTTCTTTCCAATGTTATTATCTTTCAGTATCTTGGATGTCTAGATTATGGCATTTGATGAACTTCATCCATTACCACTTTCTTCAAGTATGCACCATTTCGAATAAACAATATGCCCTTATAAATAAGAAGATCATCTTATCCAAGTTGATATCCTTCACACTTTTCATCTAATTTTCCTTGCTATAATTTATCTTTTACTCAAAGGTAAGCCTCATCTTTATTTTGGGCTTCAATAACTCTTGTTCTTAAATATGATTTTGCACATACTTAAGGCTGCTACATGAAATGTTATGCTAAGGGAATCTACAACCTTGTTCTCTTTTCTTTTCACATGTTTGATTTCAAAATCAAATTCACACAAAAATTCCAACCATCCAACTTTCATTGCATTTAAGTTTGGTTGATTAAACAAATACTTTAAGCTCATCTGATATGTTCAAAGTTGAAATCTTCTTCCTAATAAGTAATGCCTCCACATCTTGAGGGCATGTATTATGGCTGCTAGTTCTACGTCGTGAGTTGCATAATTATTTTCATGCTCTTTTAATTTTCTAGACCCATAGAATATCACAAAGTCTTCTTGCATAAGAACACCAACTAGTCCTTCAACGCAAGCATATGTGCATAGTACAAAATCCTTATTCGAATATGTAATCTTCAAGACAAGGGCACTAGTAAGTAACTTCTTCAATAGCTAAAAACTTTCTTCGCAATTTTTAGACCATAGAAAGTTTACATTATTTCTTTGCAACAATGTAATTGGATGATAAATCTTCAAAAATCCCGTAATCAACCTTCTATTGTATCCTTTGTAATGGCCCAAGATAAAAAAATTTAAACAAAGGCACAATTTGGGGCAAAATTGGGTTGACCAGTCTTGACTCTAGGGGCTTCGAATGGCACAAGAGGGTCTCGAATTTGGTAGAGACTAATATGGTGAGTCTTAATACCACTCAATAGATTATTTGGTCCCTTTATAACAGGTTATAGACATTTGCAAGTCGATTTGGGGTCGTTGGCAAAAATGACAAAATTACTAGTAAATTGTGGTGAAATTCCCCCTAACATGTGAGCAAAATTGGATTTCCAACTCATATGTGACCCTTCCAAATTGAAAAACAAAGTATGGGGAATGATATTAGACTTCATTGACTATCAGTATGTGTGGAAATAATTTCTGTAAACAGATTTATAAAGCTTCACATTCGAATGCATATTTTCAGTGATATTGCTTAACGAAAATGGCAGTGATAACTTAACTTTGACTCATAAAATGTACATGAAATGATTTAGAAACCTCTCAACACAAATCAGATACGCAACTCCTTTCAAATGGAAAAGGAAACTAGTCAAATCATAACTTGGAAATGTGGACATTTTTGCATATGTATTTCTGCTAATTTGACTTACAGAGAGTATGGGGAACATATTATAGAGCCAAACACCATTCACCCATGCTTGGGCATCAACAGAACTCAACAAGGCGCAAGCATCATTCACACTAGTGCACCATCATATGGAAACATGGGGATTGAGAGAAAGGAATGAAAGAATGGGAAAAGAGATAGATATCGAACTGAATAGCCTCCTATATGCAATAAAAACACTCCGTTCAGCTACAAATGAGAGGTCAAGGTGGCCTCTCTAACAACCAATCTGGATGAGAATCTAATTCCCTCAAAATTGGCTCACTAACAGGGAGAGTGAGCACTCGCTGTGTAATGGACAAGCTAGTGCTTTCCAAAATGCCAAAGGCAAATTCTCAAATGATCAAAATCCATTCTCATTCCTCATGACATATTTTTATAACTCTCATAAGGTCCTCCAAGGTCGAATTCCCTCCCATAGGCTTCCTCCAACTCATCCTTGATGTTTAGTAACCCCTATGACACTTGTCCTCCTCCCCATCCCTCAACATTCTTCCAAATTTGAATAGCTTCCATAAATCTCCAAATGCACCCTCTTGGTGGTTATTTTTAGCCCTGACATGTCAAATTGTCATAGTTCTACAATCAGGTCTGATTTTGTCATATAATATTCCATCATTGTTGTCATAAAACGTAGGGAATCTCTCTCCAGGTGGCACATATTTTCCTCCTAGTCTTTTCCTCTTCCATGGGGAGTTATTCTTCTTACCCCATTCGAATGATTTGGCTCATGACATGTTACTTGACACCTTTCACCTTCCAAGAATGTTCCATTCCTCATAATTTTGAATTTGGGGTTAGGTCATGACAAGTGTAAGGAGATATCTAGCCACCCAAGGTCTCCATGAACCTCCAAGTGTCTTGATGAAGCAATTCCACTTTATTTTCTCCGTATTTATTATTTATATGACCTAGTTTAATGCGTATATGGTAAACTAAGGTTTGCATGGGTCCCATAGCTCACTTATTGCAAGATTTAATGCCTCCACCCCAACTTAGGGAACTAGTAGGTTGGTGAAACATTGTTAACTAGTAGTCTCATTGGGATGGGGACATGGCAGTCATCCCCACCCAATATTGCTTGTCCTCAAGCAATGCCAAGTTTGTATGGTGCATAATTTATTCATATCCCCAAGTGGCTTCCTCACTAGGCAAATCCTTCCACTATACCAAGTATTCTTTTATTGTTTTGCTCCTTAAACTTCTTTCCCTTGTTTTTAATATTTTGTCTGGAATGAGAATAAGTTGTCCTTAATCATCCAAGGGAGGTAATATTTATGAAACTGGGATATGTTGACCTATAACCTTCTTTAGACATGAAACATGAAATACATTATGAATTTTACTTAATGTTGGAAGCTCCAATTCATAGGCCACTTCTCCAATTTTTCGAATCACTTTGCAAGGACCATAAAACTTTGATTTGAGATTTTCTGAACCTTTACCCTTTATGGTGGTTTGTTTGTAGTGCCGTAACCTCAAATATACCAATTCATTCACTTGGAAGTGTCTCTCCACCCTATGTTGGTCTACATGTTACTTTTGTCGATTTTGGAAACCTGCAAGTTATCTTTTAAAACCTTCAAATTTTCTTGACTTTCTTGAATCCAATCCTTAGCTTTTGGAGCCCTACTATCACAAAAAATGTGGTCAGTAAAATTGGATCCATCATAACCATGAAGTGCTTTGAAATGAAACATGCCAATGGACATATGAAAAGTAGTATTGTATCAAAACTCACCCAAATGCAACCATTTGATCCATGATTTTTGTTGCCCACTAACATAGTTCCTCAAGTAACCTTCCAACCATTGATTCACCCTCTCTGTTTGGCCATCAATTTGTGGATGATAGCTTGTTATAGGTGTCAAATTTGTCACCACCATTTTGAAGAGTTCTTTCCAAAATGCACTAAAAAATCTGCTATCTCTGTCACTAATAATGCTCTTAGGAAGCCTATGCAATCTAAAAACTTCTTTAAATAATAGTTCAGCCACTTGCGCAGCAGTGAAAGTTGTGGTAACAACAAAGAAATGAAAAAATTTAGCGAGTTTATCCACCACTACAAATATGCAATCCTTACCAAGTACCTTGGGCAAATAAGTAATGAAATCCATGGAAATGATTCCCCATTTTTGTTCTGGAATATGCAAGGGATGTAGAGGCCAGCTGGATGAGTGTGCTCCACTTTGTTTTATTGACATGTGGGGAATTCACTAACATATTTCAGAACATCAGCCTTCATCCCTTTCCATGAGAATATTTCCCTAAACATTCTATATGTTTTGAAGAAGCCAGAGTGATGTGCTAGAGGAGAATCATGAGCTCCGTTCAAAAATTTCCCCTTCAAACTCGAACCAAGGACCAAATAGATTCTATATTTGTAGTATATGATTCCTTCCAACACCTTATACCTATCATCATGGTTATTCCCATAAAAATTCTCACAAGAAAACTTATCTTTGGCATTTTCTACTTATAATATAGCTTTCCAATTTTCTGCAACATCCATTAGAGAAATAGAAGGTCTTCTAGATAAGGCATTTGCTACCACATTATTCTTGCCCTTCACATATTCAATATCAAAGTCAAATGATTGAACTTACTCACCCATTTTTGTTGCCTTTCATTTAGATCCTTTTGAGTGAGTACCTTAGGCTGTTATGGTCAGTTTTGACCACAAACTTGTTTCCCACCAAGTATTGTCTAAACTTGATCAAACCATGCATGATGGATAACATTTCTTTATCATAAATAGAGTAAATCTTCTCATCTAGTTGTAGATTTCTACTCTCGAAATCTATTGGGTTTTGTCCTTACTTTAGGACTGCTCCAATGCCTTCTCCTGATGCATCACATTCCAAGACAAATGGTTTAGAAAAATCAGGGAATGTTAGAATAGGACAATTGCTTATTACCTCCTTCATTTTTTGGAAAGGTTTTTCAGCCTCTTCATTCCATTGGAAAGCATATTTCTTTGTCAAATCAGTGAAATGTGAAGTGATTTGAGAGAACCCCTTCACAAACGTTCTATAGTAGGTACAAATTCCAATGAATCCTCTCAATTCAATGAGATTTTTGGGACAAGGCCAATCTATAATGGCTTTTATTTTTTCCATATCCACCTTCACACCATCTTGACCAATGATGTGTCCAATATACAAAAGTTTTGTCAAACCAAACTCACATTTTGACAGCTTAGCAAACAAAGATTGATCATATAGAATTTTTAATACCACTTCTAGATTATGCAAATGTTCCTTCCATGCTTTATTGCAAATAAGAATGCCATCAAAGAAAACTAGTACAAACTTACTAAGTTTCTTGTGGAATATATTGTTCATGCATGATTGGAATGTGGCAGGAGAATTTTCCAAGCCAAAGGGCATGGAAACAAACTCAAAGTGACCATAGTGGCATCTGAAAACAGTCTTTGGTATGTCTTCTTCCTTCATTTGAATTTGATGATAACCAGATCTAAGGTTAATCTTTGAGAATAACTTGGCTCCATGGAGCTCATACATGAGATCATCAATCCTTGGGATGGGATATCTATTATCCATTGTCTTCTTATTCAAAGCTCTAAAATCAATGCACATCCTCAAATTTCCATCCTTTTTATTTACCATAACAACCGAAGAAGCATATGGGCTTGAACTAGGCCTTATGAGACCCAACTCCAAAATTTATTTAATGGCCCCCTCAATCTCATCTCGAGTCCTTTTTGGATGCATATAGGGCTGCATCTTGATAGGTTGTGTTCCTATCTCTAACTCAATGGTATGTTCCACCCCTATGTCTGGTGGCCTCCCGGGGGGGAGGTATTCAAAAACCTTCTCATACTTACCCAATAGTTGTTATATCTCTTTAGGATGCTTGGCAACCTTCAAGTGAGGCTTAAAAGATGTAATCAAACATTTAGCAGCCCATTCAATGTCTCCATGCCTCAAAATAGACCCCATACTATGAGAGGACGCCACTTGGTTTTGGTAGGTGTGCATACCTCTCCATAAGAACTTCATTTCAGGGACTTTATAGTTCATTGTATGTTCTCCCAAAAAATATAACCATTGGACTCCCAAAACCACATTTGTATTAGCCACATTCACTACATAGAAGTTGTCAATAATAGTATGATTTCCTATGGTAACTTGAAGCTTTGGAATCCATTTGGTGCAGTCCATAGAGTTATTGACTGAAATGATGATTGTGATACCATCAAAATTTTTAGTTTGTAGCTTTATCCTTTCCACCAAATCTGCATCTATGAAGCTGTGAGTGGCTCCTCCATCCACCAAGACCGTAACCTTTTGTCCTTGTATGTTTCCCTTGAGTCTAAGGGTCTGAAATCTATGTACACCTGAAAGTACTGCAATTTTTCTTGTCTCAAGAGTGGGTTGTTCTTATTTTGTTGATTCATACCCATCTTCTTGGGCTGCAAGTTTTGCTTCTTCCTCATCTCCCTCTTTCTCATCTTCATAGAAAACTTCAATGTAGTGTGCCTTCCCCTTTGCACACTTATGTCCCGAAACCCAAGGTTGTTGACATGTGAGGCATAGTTTCTTTCTTTTGAGTTCTTCTTTGCTTGGACCTCCCTTATTTTCTTTAGCAAAAGAGTCATTTTTCCATGGTTTCTTACATTCCTTGAATTTGGAAGGGAAATTAGGCTTAGGGGGGTATTTGGTTTTTGGCAACACATTCTGCAAGTCTCTTGTCAAATTCATAGAATCCTTCATTGTAGTTGGCTTGTGGGATTTCATGAGCCCTCTCAAAGGTTCTGTAAATCCTTTAGTAAATAGTAAAACCAACCTATCCATAGAGACATCAGAAACCATTAATGAAATCTTTTAAAATTCTAACATATATGCTTAAGTAGTTCCAACTTGCTTCAATTGTCCTAGTTCTTTGAAAGGGAGTTCGGGGTCTTTCCTATCAAATCTCTCCATTAAGGCATTGAATAAACCCCTATAGAATAAAATATGATCATGTCCCAAGGTTCTAATACCATGTAACCACCAATCATTATCTTCCCCTTCAAGATGTAAAATGGCCATCTTGAGTGCATCTTCTTCAACCATAGAATTTAACTAGAAATACACATTAAGTTTTTGTAACCAAGCACTAGCAGACATTTGGGAAGAACCATCAAAGGAAGGAATATTTACTCTTCCCATGGTATAATTTAATTCATGACGCTTAAACTTAAGAGATGCCCTAATGAATTGATCGAAAGGTAGGACTTTCCTAATTAATCATTTAGTTGTTGCCAATCATTGGCTGCTTCCTTCACATTATAAGTAGTGTAAGGGAATTCTTTGGACTCTAAAAACTTAGGAATTGCAGTTTCGTTCTGATTCTTGAATTCATGGGGTTAGTTATGAGGTCCAGCCTTTGAAAAAATAGCTTCCCCATAGGTCTTCTTCTCATCATGAGGTGTACTATTACTACTCATAGGTAATGACTTGCTCCTAAGTTGGCTAGCCAACAATTCAAACCCTTGCATAAAATGTCTGGTCATATTTTCAACATATGTCTTCAAGAATGTTTTAAGGTCCTCATTATCCCATTCATCATCCTTGTCTCCAAATCCTATTTTTTCCCTAATCTTCTTGTACTCAGAACTAGCTTCTTCACCCTCTTCTCTTCCACTGTTAATGTCTCTAGTCTCAGTTTACAATGAGGGGACATTATCATCAGGAAAAATTAATAAATAACTCCAATAGGTTCTAATATCATGCTCTAATACCACTATAATGACCCAAGATAAAAATTCCAAACAAAGGCACAATTTGGGGCAAAATTGGATTGACTAGTCGTGACTCTAGGGGCTTCGAATGTCACAAGAGGGTATCAAATTTGGTAGAGACTGATATGGTGAGTCTTAATCAATAGACTCTCTATTCACTTTAGAATATGTAATATACATCTACAACTCGATTTGGGGTCATTGACAAAAATGGCAAAATTACTAGTAAATTATGTTGAAATTCCCCCTAGGGTGTGAGCAAAAATGGCTTTCCAACTCATATGCAACCCTCCCAAATTGAAAAAAAGAGTATGGGGACTGATATTATACTTCATTGAATTTCATTATGTGTGTAAATAATTTCTGCAAATAGTGTTATAAAGCTTCACATTTGAATGCATATTTTCAGTGTTATTGCTTAAGGGAGATGACAGTGATAGCTTAACTTTGACTCATAAAATGTATATGAAATAATTCAGAACAAAGCATGAGGATTGCAGACCATAAACAACAAATAAATATCATACTCAACAACATTTAACATCATAGAAACCCCTCAACACAAATCATATACAGAACTCCTTTGAAATGGAAACCAATACATGGAAACTAGTCAAACCATAGCTTGGAAATGTGGACATTTTTGCATATGTATTTCTCCTAATTCGAATTATAGAGAGTATGGGGAACATATTACATATACAAACACCATTCACCCATTCTTTGGAATCAACTGAACTCAACAAGACCCAAGCATCATTCACACTAGTGCGTCATCATATGGAAAAATGGGGATTGAGAGATAGAGAATGAAAGAATGGGGAAAGAGATAGATATTGAACCGTATCAGCCTCCTATATACAATAAAAACACTCCATTAATATCCAAATTAGAGGTCATGGTGGCCTCTCCAAATCCAATTTGGATGAGAATCCAACTGCCTCAAAATTGGATCACTAGCAAGGAGAGTGAGCACTCACCGTGTAATGGAAAAGCTAGTGCTTTCCAAAATGCCAAAGGCAAATTCTCAAATGAATAAAATCCATTCTCATTCCTCATGATGTACTTTTATCTCTCATGTGGTCCTCCAAGGTAAAATTCCCTCCCATTGGACTCCTCCAACTCATCCTCGATGTTTGGTAACCCATATGACACTTGTCCTCTTCATCATCCCTCAATCTTCCTCCAAAATAGAATTGCTACCACCAACCTCCAAATGTGCCCCCTTGGTGACTATTTTTACCCCTGACATGTCACATTGTCATAGGTATGCAATCAACAATGATTTTGTCATAGAATATTCCATCATTGTTGTCATAAAACCGAGGGAATCTCTCTCCAAGTGGCACATATTTTCTTCCTAGTCTCTTCCTCTTCCATGGGGCATTATTATTCTTTGCCCAATCAAATCCTTTGTCTCGTGACATGTTACTTGACACCTATTCAGCTTCCAAGAATGTTCCATTCCTCATAATTTCGAATTTGAGGTTAGGTCATGACAAGTGTAAGGAGGAATCTAGCCACCCAAGGTCTCCATGAACCTCCAAGTGTCTCCATGAAGCAATGCCACTTTATTTTCTACATATTTATTATTTATATGACCCAGTTTAATGTGTATATGGTAAAATAAGGTTCTCTTAGGTCTCATAGCTCCCTTAATGCAAGATTTAATGCCTCCACCCCAACCTAGGGAACTAGTAGGTTGGTGAAATATTGTTAATTGGTAGTCTCGTTGGGATGGGGACATGACACCTTTGGTAGAAGTCACACTTGCTTAACTTTGCATTTAATTTGTGCTCTCTAAGAGATTGTAATATTGTTCTTAAGTGATCATCGTGCTCTTCTTTACTCTTTGAGTAAACAAGAATGTCATCCAAGAACACTAACACAAACTTATTCAAATACTTGTTGAAAACACTATTCATGAGACACATGAATGTGGCGAGTGCATTGGTAAGACCAAAAAACACCACCATGAACTCACAATGGCCATATCTTGTCTGAAATTTTTTCTCGTGAATGTCTTATTCCTTTGTTATCACTTCGTGATAATCAAATATCAAGTCATTTTTCGAAAACACCTTGCCTTCTTTCATTTGATCAAACAAATCTTCAATTCTGCACAATGGGTACTTATTCTTAGTTATCACTTTATTTAGCTATTTGTAATCAACGCATAGCCTTAAAGTCCCATCTTTCTTCTTGACAAATAGCATTAGTGCTCCCCAAGGAGACAAACTTGGTTTGATATACTTATTGACATTAACTCTTGTAGCTACATTTTAAACTCTAATCATGCTAATGTGCTCATTCCATAAGGTGCTTTGGAAATTGGGATTGCCCCTAGAACAAAATTGATTGTAAAATCAAAGTCCCTTTTTGGTGGCAATCCTAGCACTTCATCTAGAAACACATATTTGAACCCTTGCAACAACTGACAATATTCTATCTTTGTGCCTTTGTCCTCTAATGAATATGATATATGGGTTGCATATAATTGACAACCTTTCTTGTAAAACTTTCTTAACTGTAAGGTTGAAATATGCCTTGAAGAAACTTGCTTGGGAATCATTTTCACCACTTTGCGCCTTCACTCTTCATCAACGCATTCAAGAAACTTTTCTTAGTAATATGCATTGGCTCTATGCTTTTCCAACCAATCCATACCAATAATAGCATCATAGGATCCTAATGGTGGGACATTCAAATCTACTTATGTGAGTAGTCCATTCAACTCGATAGGACACTTCATCGCTAGTTCATTCACCTTTATTTTTGGTCTTGTGGCTAAGTGAACTAGCGCACACTCAACAATTCCAAAAGTTGAGTCTCAAAGTGAACGACATACCAAATGATAAATTGCTGGATATATTTATTGAAAGCCAATAATTCCAATGGTCAAAATGAGGATATTGCATTTCTGACTAGCCCAAAAACTAATCTAAAAAAGGTGTCCTTGGATAAACTATTATATTTAGATCATGCAACCTCCAAATTGAATGAGATTGATTTCATATGAAATAATATCAACTATAGTATCTATGGTAGCGATGTAATCTACATACCTCAAAAATTCCAAAAACTTATGGACATGTTAATCCATTGACTTCTGTCCCAATTTTAGTTCATTGAACTCTTTCCTTTTGTTATCATAATAATTGGCAGATAGGTATTTTTCCTTTAAATACTTTTTAAATTTCTCTCAACTTATCCTTCTTTATTTGATTCCTTTTACTTGCATGAGGTGCTCCCACCAAATTGAAGCTCAACCATTGAGATTGTAAATAACAATTCTAGCTTTTTTATTTCATGAGTAATAATAAATTCAAAAATATTTCTTCATTCCAAGAAGCCATGCTTCTATTTCCTAACATGTATTACTTTCTCAATCAAATGTGGGGGGGCTTGCCTTTCTAAATTGTTCATGTGGAATTATTTTAAAATTCCCTATTCTTTAGAATCTATTGGAAGTATGTGTTGGGCTACTTTGACAACCTTGAGAATCACATGACCTACTAGAAGAAGACCTTCACAAAGATACATTACTTGCCTTGCTCAAAGAACCATTTCTTGTACTTGAAGTCATATTCCTAATGCGACTTCTAGAGTGACTTTCTATATTATCATTTCTTGACTAACATTGTTTGGGTTTGATCTGAGATGATCCCTATGTTGAATATCAACGAGGGTCTGAAGGACAACAGCATTAATATGGTTCTACTCTTTTTTTATACTTAATCAACCTCTCATTGTTTCAACCAGATTTGGAGAGTGATATGCTCTCTCCTCCCATTGGATTATGTTTCAACATTTTCCTCTTTCATATTTTATCCTAGGACATCCGCATCATGTTCATAGGAGTCTTGGGCATCGTGTTCCTTTTCCCTTCTGCCTACTGCCCTCTGTTATAGTTTTTCAAATATTCTCAACTGAAAACACTATACATCATAGATATATTTATTAAACATATTATCAATACATGAAATGATACATAAAATATTATTCTTTAATATGATTAGTCTCATGGAGTAATTCACAGGGTTCTTAGGTCATTTTTTGACCCATTTATGCATTATGGACTACCCACTATTAACATTTTAGTCAAATTAAGGTTTTATACACTTTTATGTTCGAATCTCGTAGACATATGAATCCCTCATTTATAATCTGACCGTGCACCATTATTCCCCTTTGGATAAGTTTTCCAATTCCTATCTTCATGCTTCATTCTAATTTCAAACATGAAAGTCGCATTCTCCCACAAATGTTGTTTTTTCCCAATTTTGCACTTTTTCTACAGGTGTAATTATTTTCATAAACCAACTTCAAGCACACGAAGAAGAAAATATAGAAAGAACTAGAAACACTTTTATAACGGGAACTACTAGTATATATAACAAGGATCACTCGACAAATTTCAGATCTCTGATGCGATGCTCAATTTAGCTTCTATAAAATTATGGGTTTGACTATATTTGACTTTTGCACCATTTTTCTCAAACTTAAGAATTTTTACAAAAGCTAACTATCCCAAACTAAGCATTTTTGGAAAAACTTCATCTAACTAAATTTATCCATTTTAATGAGTAAGTAAAAGGTTGAGCTCAATTTTGTTTTTGGTTTCAACACTTAGGGTCACTTTTTCCTCCTGCAAGCTTTTCAAAATCCTCAAAAAGTGCTTCTAAATACTGGATTTTGGCCTTCCTTCGCACCTTGGCTGCACACCTTTTTTTATTTGGATCCAAGATCCTATATCTAGTTGCATGCCTGGTCTATGACAATATCATAACAATTTCAGCCCAAATCGAGCCCCCATCGGGTCTCTGAACACTAATCTTTGAAAGTTGCTAATTTGAATTTTTTATCAAATGGGAGCAAGATGGGCTTGAGCCTCTAAGTACAACTTATGTGAACTTTGTGAATGGCACCCAAATGCCATATGTATCATCCAATTCTGATGAAAACTGCTCTTGTTATGGAAAAAACAATTTTCATATTTTTTTAATCATCATCACGATATCGGACCTTTTGTATTAGCATTTATTAGGAATACATCATGGACAACTATGCAATAGAACTCCGAAGTGGAATTGTCGATATCTAGCAAAATTTTCTCTGGGATACAATTTTTCACCCCCGCATATATGCGAAGATGACCTCCATAGACATTCCCCCCGACCTATTACTCAAGACACATTGTTGTAACCCCTCCAAGTCCGCACCGCCGACCACTGACTATCAAATTCCAATCGACGACCATTGCGTACATTTACTTCGCTTTCCCCACGAACTTCGTTATGTGGCCTCCACAAACCACTCTTCTTGGCTACCCCCTGCAGACGAACTTAATTGCACCCACAAACTCTCTTTAGCTGCGCTCATGGACATTTCTCCGTTGTACTACCACAGACTCCTCTTCGTAGACCTTCACGGACATATTCTCCATTGTTCCCGTGGACCTTCTGGTCTGGATGTCCCATGTTATACCCCTTTGGGCCACATGGCACAGGTGGGGTCCGACTCAAATTTCTCCATTTTTCCATTTCATATATGAAATGGAATTTTCAATCTTCAAAAATGGTAATGACTCGCTAAGAAAACAATTTTGGGAAGGTTGTTATTGGATTCATTGTTGGTTAAAATTGAGCACATGGATAGTCAGTATTTTCCCAATGGCTTTCCCAACCACCTGTTAGCACTCAAAATCACACCCAAGGTTGTGAAGGTGAACACCGAGGTAACAACATAACCACTTTAAGAAATGGAGTTGTCTTCTCCGTTTCTAGAGAGGGATCTCTCACAGATATATAACAAGGCTAGATATAGACATGAAATGGAATTCAGATATTGATGTGGTTGAAACAGAGTAAGGGTACATGGGCTATGGAGTCACAATTATCAAGAAACACAGAGCAGTTTGCATGGAAAATGTCTGCAAAGGCAAGATAATACTTCGGTTACGGTTAATATGTTTTTGGTCTGGTGATAAGGAAGAAATGATGCCATTCCATTAACATAGAGCACCAAATAGATGAATTCTGCATTAACTTTGGTAGAAATAGTTTGTGAATATCTGAAACGATAGCCAGAGCATAACCAAGTATGAATTCTGAAAACTATCACACACTTATCTTATATATAAAAGAAAACATAATGGAAAGATTAAAAAGAAGGACATGCACATAAAGAAAAGAAATCACAGACCATAACTGAGAACGATACATGAATCTTTGCATTCAAAGGCCAGCATTCAGCTCGGTAACTTCCGTTAAAGACAAATCTCAAAATTACATAACACAAAAGTCTCACAGGTTTCAACATTTCTTCCTCTGTTGAGGGTATACTTATAGTGTCTTATACCCCCAAGACCAACCTCGAAACAGGGTCGAAATTAGTTACAACTTGAGAAACAAACTTCTAACAAACTCTAACATGGCACATTTGCCATGATTTACATAAAACAAAAAATATGGGGGTAATGCGCATGCTGGAAAAATAGTAATGTATCCTCACGATTCTGGCTCGCTTAATCATTCTATAGTTGTCTCGTTGATCCTCATCATGCTCAGGCATGTTTTCATTGGCGCACCTTGTATTTAATTTTCTCGTAATTTTCAACCATCTTCCATTGATCAACAACTGGCAGATCCAGATTGATCATCTCCTTAGCCAATACCCAAAGCTCCATGTTTTCTAAATAAGAGAAATTTGGAAATTTGGTACACATAGCTTTGAAGTCGAACAACATCTCGAAATCTCCAACAAATTTATCAATCACTGCTTTTCCAGACAAATATTGTTGCTGCATATCATCAAACTGCCTGTGATCTACTCTACAACTGATTAATCTGTCATTATACTCCTTCTCAGACCACATTCCTCTTTTATGTTCCCAAAATAAAGGAAGTCCTCTTTTGAATAAAGGGTTAAACAATTCAATGAATCCCTTAATTTGATGATGCATAACTTCAATTTTTGCTTGAACTGTTTCTAAATGATGATATTTATTCACCACTCTTCTTGCCCATTTGATATCCAAGACCCTATCGTGGATATTTGCTTTTGTTATTTCCTCTTCTGTCAAATTGTTAAAAAACTGATTGCATCGTTAGTTGTGTCAAGGGGTTTTTTGTTTAGGACCCGCTTTAACATCATGACATTCTGTCTAGCTGCTTATGTAACAATATCTTTATCTAGAATAAAATCCAAATAAGTTCTGAGCTTGGTTGCTTCTGCTATCAGTACATCCCAGATGAGATTCTTTTCTCCCTGTAAGGTTGACTGTCCCGAAAACTGTTTTGCTAATTTATTATTCTTTTCTACCAGCGCCTTACACTTATCTTCCAATTTCTTTCTTTTCTGTTCACTATTTTCAGCTATGTCTTCCAAATTTTTATTTTGATTTTTTAAACCATTGACTTCTAAATCTTTAATACTTACCTGAGACATAGCTCGGGAAAGGGAATCTGTACCAAATTGTACAGAAGATGAAATAACTTGCACTTGCTGATCCATATTCTTTTCCTTTAATTTATTTTCCAACTCTGCTTGTTTTGTTTCAAAAGTCTTTTCTTTTTTAACCCAATGTCCTCCAAACTTCAGCAACCTTGCTTTACAATCAATTAGTTCAGCATTCAAAGCTTCTTTTAATTTCTCAAACTCTGTCAGCTCAGAAGTTTGTATAAGCTGAGTAGATGGAATATTCAGCTTCTTCTTTAGTAATTGAATTGCATTTTCTTTTTCATTTAACAACTTCTATGCAGCAGCTCCTTTATCGGCTCGACTATCAACCAACAATAATTCTACTTATAGCTTCTTAACCTGCGTCCAGTGGGCTTTGCTTTCCACCTTCTCCTTTCTGAGTAAATCTTCAACTCTTTTCTCACTTGAGTGTAACTTTGACACCTGCAATGTTGGTTTTAACAAATCAGTATAAATGATATCACATGTTTCTTTGTGTAGATGTATCATATCTCTTGTAGGGATATTCTTTAAATTCATCCTTATTTCAGCCACTTTATTTTGTGTAGTCACGGCCAAATTAATTGTGTTTTTAGCCTAATCCCTAACAGTCACCAGGGACACGTCTTGACCAGGCAGTTTTCTCACTTCGTCATACAACTTCAAATTTTCATTGAAAGCATTTCCACCCACATATTTATATCTATCAAGCAATTCAATCTTGGACTTGTACTTATTGGTAGCTCCTTCGGGGATTTTATCAAAGGTATATTCCTAGATTTCAGACGCTGGGCCTTTGATCTCCATCTGCTTCTTTTTTTCCTTTAGCTTTGGTGACATGTGCAAGTTGTTGTCCCACCTTTTCAATCTTTTGTTTCTTGGGTGTTCTGGCAGTGTCTTCTTCATCTATATCCATGGCTTCTGATAAATCTATCTTATTTACTTTTTCAGAAAAACTACCCAATGGAGTGAATTGTGTAGCTGCAGCAACAATACTAGAAAGATCATGATGAGGAGAAGTCCTCCCTAATGCAGATGAAAGTGAATCTTCCTGCATATGTTAACCATTATTAATATCCTCGGGGTAATCCATCCAATTTGCTACTTCAGACAGTCCTGCCACCTCAAAATGCTCAAATGGTTTATTTTTATTTGTTTCTCTCCTATTTGAGATAACATGATGAGGGTCATAATTAATAGCAGCTTCCACTGAAAATGCCATTTCTTTGAGTATGCTTTCAATTATTGGAAGAGTTGATTTGCTCTTGATGCCAAAAGGGCCTACTGTCCATGGAAACTTAATTTCTGAAGGCTTCTTATAGCTCAGGAAATACTCATCTTCAACTATCAACCTTTGTCTAATTAGTTCCAATGCAAACATTCTTACTGTCAAAAATGCTGGTAGGATATAGGGTTGGTGAATAAACCCATATACCCTAATCATTGTACCATGTTCAGATAGGAACAAATCTCGTACTCTTCTTTCAGGTGAAAACTGTAATATTTCTTTCATTTCTAGTAATACTATGGGTTATCTTTCTTGAAAGAAAACATTATACACTCGTGCCATGAGAAAATTCATAAACTTACAATAATCTCTACTCATTTCATCTGTTATAACCATCTCTGGGAGTTGTAAATTATCTTCATTGAATGTTAAAAACGTCCTCAGCATAAAAGATTGAAATATGAAAGATCTTGTCTTGTGGAAGTTTATTAATTGAGAACGGATGTTCTCAGCTAAAAACTCATCAAATTTAAGGTATGATGATTGCATTGACTGACTCAATTGCTCAGACTCTACCTAACCAGTACTAAGGGTGAACACTAGACTTAACAAGGGTTATGTGATGTATTTGTTCGTATCCAACCCAAAAAATTGACTTGTCAAGGTTAACAGAGACTGGGTTTCTTCATTAAACAGGTTGTAATCAAAGGGAAAACGAATGTTTAACAACTTACTATTGGGTTTTAAGCAGGCCTTGAAGAAAGTTTATTTTTGTTCGACTGAAGACTCTCGAAAAAATTGGACTAGGTTTTCTTCTTTGTATTCTTTAGACATTTGAAAAAAATCAACAGGGATTAACAGAGTATTTCGGATAACAAGGGAATTTACTGAACACAAAATTTTGGAGCTAGATGCATCCATTATTACCCCCTCAGAAGGAGAGTAATTACCGGCGCACCACTCAACGAACTCTGGACAATTTTGGGTTTGTTCAATGGAAAAATAAAAGAAATGTGAACTAAATACTCCATGAGTATCGATTCCCTGATCTTTGAGGGTTTTCAACTTGTTTTTGGCGGTTTTTATATTATCATTTAGCAAGATAGTGTCGAATATTTCAGAATCTTTATCCTCAAGAGTTCCTTCAACATTTTGAAGCTCTAAATCTTCCATTTCATCCATGAAATACTAGTTCAATCAGATAAATGAACCTACTTGATCAACAGACAGATGGTTCAATGGTTTGTCCATGGTGGCGCCTTCTGCATAGTCTAAATTCTCGTTTTCCAATGCTTCAGAAAAACACATCGTTTGAATCCACTTGCTTGCCTTTATATTATTTTATTTATCGATTGTGCATCTTTTTCATTCAAATATAATCTCACCCGTAGATTTGGTACTCTTCAATCCGAGCCCTTGATTCTTGACTGTTGGTTAATCACACTATCTTATTCTTGCTTCTTTCACCTACGAAAAAATATGGACTGTTGATCTTTACCTGCTTAAATCTTGACCGTTCAATGATGTGGCTCTTTAAGATTTTGCAGATCTAAAAAGTTGATTTATCCGTGCTAGTTGGATCAGTGGAATCTGCCACAACTGTATATCTGATCTTATTTAAATCTCAACCATCAAAATATGTCGATCTTTAAGCCATTTCACAGATTTCAAAAGTTAATTTTCGTGAGCATGTTGGATCGACAGAATCAATCCCCACCATAGATCTGAGATCAGGGGAGATATGGATCGTTGAAAGCTGTGGGGTCTACATGTTTCCACATATCAGGAAATCCAGTTAACCCGTGCACATGTTGCATTTTTCCGCATCGTCGATCTTCGCCATAGACTTTCCCAGTCGTTGATATGAGATCAAGCTCTAGGCTAGCGGAAAGCGAAAATTGAGATCTTTGCATTTTACGACCAAATTCTTATGTTTCCAACCTCTGCCTTTCCCCTCCTTTACAGGCCATCAATCTAGGCGGAAGCGGCCTGAAGCATAGATCTAGCGGATTGCAGAAGGTGGAAATCAGGATTCTAACTTTCTGCGAAACTCGATTTTGATCTTTCCGCTCCCGAATTCCCACTTCCACCTTTCCACCTCCATCTTTCCACCTCCGCACTTTTTCGGAAAACGTAAAACGAAACTCAGATCTTCAATTTTCTATGGCCGGAACTTTACCTTTTCCGCCCCTGCACTTTTCTGGAAAGCAGAAAGCAGAACTTTAACTTTTTGTGAAAGGAGAAACTGACTTTTTTGCTTCCGCATTTCCGCTTTTGTCTTTTCACTTCCACCTTTCCGCCTCCTCACTTTTTTAGAAAGCAGAAAGCGGAACTTCAATCTTTTGCGGATGCGAATTCTGACTTTCTCGACCCAGCTTTCTGCTTCCACCTTTCCACCTCCGCACTCTTCCAGAAAGTGGAAAGCGAAACTTCAATCTTTTGCGGATGCAAAATCTAACTTTTTCGCTTTCGCACTTTTCAAAAAAGTGGAACTCGGACTTTCAATTTTCTCACGCCCAAATACTTAAGTTTCCCACTTTTCGATTTCTGCCCCTCTGCTTTCTTCTGGACCGTTGATTTGGTGGATCGCGGAACATGGAACTTCAAGTTTTCATGTTCAAATTCTTTAAGTTGTAACTTTCTGATATCCGCCCTTTGTTCTTTCTTCTGGACCGTTGATCTGGGTGAAAAATCTCTGAGTCGTCGGATCACATAACACAAAACTTCAACTTTTCATGTTCAAATGCTTAAGTTTCCGCTTTCTGATCTCCACCCTTTGTTCTTTCTTCTGGACCATTGATCTGGGTGGAAACTCTCTGAGCCGTTGGATCCCGGATCGCGGAAGGTAGAAATCAGGATTTGAACTTTTTATAATCAAATTTTTACTTCTCATGATTTTCGATCTCCCCCCCTCTGCTCTTTTCCAGACCGTTGATATGGGTGGAAACTCTCTGAGCTGTCGATCTTGGACTATGGAAGGTGGAAGTTGAGATTCTACTTTTTCTAATCAAATTTTTACCTCTTGTGCACTTTTTCTCCCGACTTTCCCTGGGCGGATATGAATTTTGGACTTGGATCTCCCATGATGCGCATCCGGGTCATCCGTTTCCTATCAAGATTCAGCTAAGGGCGGATTTCTTCATTTACATGCATTTCAAAGTCGAAAATCAGAAATTCTTATGTATTTGGTCCTTCTAGATCTAAAACTGTCCTTTCAAACGCCTACAAACCTTCATCAATAGTATTTAAGGTGCTATGATGTGAAAATTTACATACCTTATTCATCATTACACTGTTTTATACCTCTCCAACTACTTAGCACACAAACAATGCTAACAAGTGGCTCCAACTAGGGATGTTATCCTCCCTGTGAGGTAGCAAAGAACCCCATAGATGAGGTACTGAATCCATTGGGCGGCTCCCCATATTTTAGACTTCTTATTTCTGGTTTTTTTTTGGCAAGTAAAAACACAGGCAAATAGAAAACATGGCTACCCTTCCAGATCTTAGGGCCTTCTCTTCAAGCTTCAAATCTGTTAGTTCACCATATGTATTGTTCAAAAAATAAGGAAATATATACAACTATGATACAAACATTACCACCTCTTTCAGGACAAATAATGTTTGAGAAACCTTCGAGTGACTGCACCTCCATCCAGCAGAGACCCGTCTTGATGCTGTAGAATAAATGCATTCTCACCTCTGTGTGCTGCAATGATATAAGGGCTCATCCACATATGATCAAACTTTCCATGTTTCCCCTTCTCTTCATGAGATGCATCCCATTTCAGAACCAAATCGTCAATCAGGAATTGTTCTTCCTTTACCTTCCTGTCAAAAGTGTTCTTCTTCTTTTCTTGATGTATTTGCACTTTAATATAGGCTTTGTCTCTCAGCTATTCAATTCTATAATCTGATTGATTCTTCTCTGCATGTGATTTGGTTCATTATGTTGTTCCTACAACAGCCTCAAGACTGGTACTCCCAAGGATGTTTGAAAAATTATTTCAACTCCATATACTAACTGGAATGGTGACATTCCAACTGCCCTTTTTGTGCTGATTCTGTCTGCCCACAAAGCATATTTCAGCTTTGTATTCCAGGATCTCTTGTTATCTTTCAACATCTTCTTAATAATCCTTACCAAGGTTTTATTTGAAGATTCTGCTAGCCCATTCTGCTATGGATAATAAGTAAAAGAATGGTTGAGGCTGATATGATAATTATGACAAAAGTTAACCATCTTCTTAGAGTTGAAAGCTGTTGCATTGTCTGACACAATCCTCCTGGGGCAATTAAACCTAGCCAAAATGTTTTCTTCCAAAAAACCCATAATCACTGCATCAGTAGCCCTCCTAGTAGGTATTGCTTCAATCCACTTTGTAAAATAGCCTGTGGACGTCAAGATCCATCTGTGTTGTCCTGAAGAGTTTGGATTTATTTCCCCAATGAAATCTAGTCCCCACTGCTAAAACGGTGCTTCTACAGATATTGGATTAAGAGGAAGTGGAACAAGTTTCCTCTTCCCATCAAAAATCTGGCATTGGTGGCACTTAGTGATCTCTTTATAAACATCAAAAAGTAATGAGGGCTAGTAGAAACTAGATCTCAAAATTGTGTTTGTTGTTACTTTCCATGAATGGTGCCCCCACAATCTCCCTTATGAAACTCCTCTGTAGTCTGCTGGGCTTCATTCTCCAAAAGACAATTTGATAAAACACCACCAGGATTTTTCCAAAATAGATATTCATTCAAAATACAAAGCTTGGCATATTTTAGCTTCGCTGGCATATTTTAGCTTCGCTGACCTTGCCCTTGTTTTGCTTAACCCTACAGGAGCCTGTAAGTTTTCTAGCACATACACAATGTCAGAATACCATGGAGATTTGGAGAAATCAGGCATTACCTGGACCTCAGTTTCAAGTTGGTTCGAATGACTGGTCAAGAAATTTAGTTTCAAGGATTCACAATTGGAATTTGTCATCATCTTTGCTAGTCCTTGACCCTTAATCAGTTTGGTGGGCTTGATCTCAATGTCATACTCTTGTAACACAACAATCCATTTTGCTCTTTTTCCCTCCGAATCAGGCTGTGTGAGGATTCCCTTCACCACATTGCTAGGAACATAAGAAATTATGTGTGAATGAAGAACATAGACTCTAAAATATTTCAGAGATTTGACCAGAGCATATGCTTGTTTCTCCATTATGTCATATTTCAACTCCCCTTCTCTTAACACTTTGCTAAGAAAGGCTATAGGTTGCTCAACATTTTGATCATTTTTATGTAACATCACTCCAGCAACAATGCGATCAGAAGCATAAGAAAAGATTAAAAAATCTTTGCTAAAATATGGACTTACCAAAACAGGGGCTTCTGTGATAGCCTGTTTTATATCTTTGAAATCTCTCCTTGCATCCACTGTCCATTTAATCTCATGGTCCTTTTTTAACATGTTAGTGATATTCATTAGTATCTCAGCAAAACTGGGGATGGAACTTCTTAGAAAATTTACTTGTCCAATGAAGGATTGCATTTCCTTTTTGCTACTTGGTTCTTCAACCTTCAGGATTTCCTTGATCCTCTCTGGATCGGTCTTTATACCCTCTTTTGAAATGATGTGTCCTAGCAATTTTCCTTCCTCCAATGCAAAGTTTGATTTCCTGGGGTTTAATGATATTCCATACTTCTTACACTTCTAGAAAACTTTCTCCAAATGCTTGATATGTTCCCTGTCAGATGTAGAGTATACAGTGATATCATCCATGTAGACAACTACAAATTTATCTTTTTCCTCTACAAAGGCAATGTCCATGGCGCGCTAGAAAGTGGCCCCTACATTCATTAGACCAAAAGGAATCTTAGCATACATAAAAGTACTCCATGGTGTAGTGAAGGCAGTCTTCTCTCGATCCTCAGGTAACACCTTTATCTGATTGTATCTTGAAAAACCATCCATGATGGAAATCCTTTTAGACCCCGCCACTTTCTGCAAAATGTGTTCCATCTTGGGAAAAGGATAGTTATCTTTCAAAGAGACTTTGTTAAGATTTATGAAATCTATACAAAGTCGAATTTCACCGTTCTTCTTTCTAAAAGGTACCGGATTCGCAACCCACTTGGAAAATCTCGGAGTTACAATGATCTTGGCATTGAACAATTTTTTGATCTCTTTCTCAATGACAGGGAGCAACATTGGATTAACTCTTCTCAATTTTTGTCTAAAAGGTTTCTCACCGGGTTTTATAGGGATAGTATGTTGTATGATGGAGGTATCATACTCTTTAAGATCTTCATAGCTCCAGGCAAAAACGTCAGTGTACCTTTTCATTAAATTGATATAATCTTCTTTTTCTTTGGAGGGCAAGCTCTTTGACAGTTTTATGATCTTTGGGTGCTCTTTGGTCCCTATATTTTTATCTTCGACGGCATCATCAGCAGGCTTCATCTTTGGATTCTTAGCGACATCGTTTTGGTCAACCAACTTCTCTAGAGGGATCAGGCCTCTGAGGATATGATTACCCTTCAAATGAACTATATCCTTCCCCCTAGGGAGTATTTGTACTTCATGTTTTCAACAATTCCTTCTTCATTGTCTTCGATATCTTGAAAGTTCTCAAGATTGTTATTTTCATTATCTACCTAACTATTTACAAACTCTCCAGATAACTCCAAAAATCTCTTAGTCTGCATATCATCTGCCTCTGGGGATATGATTACCCTTCAAATGAACTATATCCTTCCCCCTAGGGAGTATTTGTACTTCATGTTTTCAACAATTCCTTCTTCATTGCGATATCCTGAAAGTTCTCAAGATTGTCATTTTCATTATCTACCTAAGTATTTACAAACTCTCCAGATAACTCCAAAAATCTCTTAGTCTGCATATCATCTTCAAATACTTGCTAGTATTTGGAATTATCTGGTATAGAGGGTCTGTTTATAATGTCAACCTTATACTTCCCTTGGCCAGCAGTGGGAGTTTTGAATTTTCCAACAGCAACAGCTAAAGAGTCGACCACTGTGTTTTCATATCTGGGAACTACCCTGATTGTATGCTCAGTAAAATAATTACCAAACATGTCCCACACTTCATTTCTATAAGCCCTCATTCTGGGATGCCTGGTTTGATAGTCGTTATTTACCTGATTTATTACTAGCTCTGAGTCTCCCATGACTTGTACCCTTTTGGCTCCCATATCTTTCAAAGCATGCAACCCTAATAATAGAGCTTCATACTCTGCCACATTGTTAGTATATTGAAAAGTTAACTTACAAGACAGACCTTTAAAATCCATGATGGGAGAAATAATATGCACACTTGCACCAGCACCAACCTTAGCCACTGACCCATCAAAATACATGGTCCAGAGACCTTCTTCTTTCTGTTTCTTCTCTAAAGCTTCTTGTTTCTTTGCAGACTCTTCTTCCTCCTTAATTTTAATAGGTGCGGGAATTTCAAGATCACAAGGACAAACATCATTAAAGAGAATGGAAGATCCCAAGTCAGTATCAACAACATATATAGGATGATTATCTGGTTTGTATTGATTGCCCACTACATATGGGGATCTTTTCTCGCTGTATAACCTTTTATTTCCTCCAGCCATGGGAATCCTAGCATAGGACATGTCCATTTGCATAATTCCTTTTAATTTAGAGGTCCAAGACCTTGACAGTAACACACCAAATTTAGGAGGAATGTCTGCTACAACAACATCCATTACCACAGTTTTAGAGGGCATTTTTGTCAAAGTTACTACCATATCTTTAATCATTCCAAGACATTTTACCTTCCTGGAATCAAAAGAGTACAAATCTTTATATGGTCTACTAACTTCTAATCCCAAACCTTTTACCACTCCATTTGGCATCAGATTATGGGAGGCATCAGAATCTAGCATGGCATTGTGCACAACCATATCATATATATTTAGACTTAGGTAAAAAGGGGGGACTTCATCCTCATCTCCATTTTCAATTTTAGACCCAACGACAATAATAGGAGCATCATCATTCACTTCTAAGATATCAGGTTGAAATTCTCCATGATTCCTAACCATACCTGTTATCTTGTCTCTGTATACTTTGTTTCTTAGAAACCCATTAAAAGGGATGGAGATTTTTACCTTTGAGAGCTTTGTTGGTAGGTTGAAAGTGGAAATAGGTTTTTCCACATGTATTAGTGTTGGTTGTTTAACCTCCTTTGTCTTTTCTACTTTATCTATAGGCTCTTTATATACAATTTGTTCTTTTTGTTTTTCCTTTTTCTTATCAATGTTTTGTTGACTGCTAAAAGGATGATTTGGATTGAGCCTTCCTTTATTGACAGTAAGATCTCTATTCCTCAATTGAAACTTTCTTTGGACATCATCCATAGCATGTAGGTACCCCCTTTGGTACTATTTTGATTCTACCTCAAAATCCTTATTATCATCCTCCTGAGCATACATGTTATGTTATGTTTCTGTGAGGTATATATAAGAATCCAAATCATTGAAATGATGGATTTGATCTTCAATACGTTCATCCTCACCTTCACCGTCAACATATTTTTCAGGGAAAGGTGGTTGTATTTGTTGGTCATTTGGATTTCTAGGATTCCTTATATCTCTCTATTTGATTTGTGGGGGTTGAGGAGGATTGGTTCTTTTGAAATTCGGATTCCTGATTTGAGGCTCATTGTGTTCCCTGTTCAGTGGCCTGTTATCTACACTCAATTTATCCATCATTTTATCCATTGCCTTCAATATCATCTCAAATTTTATATCACTGGAAGAGGCAGCAGTAGAAGTAAAAGGTACAATTTCTTCCCTAATTTTCCTTTTATCAGTTTCTATTTTAAGCTTCATCTTTCCACATGCCATCATGTTGGATTCTACTTCTAATGCATCTTTAAACATGTCAAGAAGACTGGTTGATTTCCTCTCTCTCAATAATAAAGCAAAATCACTTTCAAAAGAATCAGCATAGTGGAGTTTTGCAGTTCCTACTAGAGGTTTGATATCAGCAGGGATGGAGTTATATACTCTCATGAAACAGGTTGAAAATTCATGGACATATTCGAAACCCCCTTTATTGAGATTGTTATATTGAGACAGTACTTGTAATAGATTCTTCTTATCATTCCACCTTTCTAATAATGCATTATGGAATGCTTGGAATGTAAGAATGGATCCAGCAGGCAAGTCTCTAAACCATTTCTTGGCTTCTCGATACAGGCTTTGTGCAAACAGTCTCATCTTAACATTTTCATAATCAACCTCTTCAAGATCAATGAAGTCATCAAACCTGTCCACATGTTGTCTGGCTGTGAAATTGCCCTCCCCATCATACAAGGTAATTCTTTGGGCATAATTCAGAGGGGGGTCATGTAATGCAGTAGCCAAAGCCAAAGGGGCAAATCTGGCCACCATTGGTCTGGGTGCATTTGGAACTATAGGAGGTTCTTGGAAGGCTAGAGGGTTTTGAACAACTGGTGGGATATAAGGCTGAAAGTTATGGAAATCAGGGTTTCTTGCACTAGTTTTCTCAGAGTTTTGAAGCTTCTGCCAAAGAGAGTCAAGCAAATATGACTCTAACCTACTAGGATTTAATTGTGTTCTTCAAGTCAGATTTTGATTTAGACTTGAACAGTGACCTTTCAAAATTGGTTTCACACATAGAATGTTGAATGCTATGAAATTATAGAGTAGATGAATTTCCAAATTGAGGAATATATAGTTGGTCTTTTCCTTTATTTCTAAGCAATTTATTGGGGTTATCCACACCTTGCAAGATTTCAACGTCAGGATTACCTCATGTATGTGGCCGCTTGGAAGCCAGGATGGATTCTGTAATTCGCTCAGAACCAATGTGGAGTCGCCAGGGAAAATATAAAACCTTATTCAACTATAGGAGTCTTTGTTTTCCCACAGAAACCCTTTCTTCTTCGAGTCTATGTCGTTTCTCCTAGGGATGATTTGCACTTTTTTGTCCCCGACAATGACACTAGTTTGTTAGCATTCAGAATCGCACCCAAGGTTGTGGAAGGTGAACCCTGAGGTAACAACATAACCACTTTAACAAATGGAGCTCGCTTCTCCATTTCTTGAGAGGGATCTCTCACATATATATAACAAGGCCAGATGTAGACCTGAAATGGAATTCATATATTGTTGTGGTTGAAACAGAGTAAGGGTACATGGGCTACGGAGTCACAATTATCAAGAAACGTAGAGCCGTTTGCATGGGAAATGTCTGCAAAGGCAAGATAATACTTCGATTACGGTCAATATGTTTTTGGTCTCGTGATAAGGAAGAAATGATGAGAGTCCATTAACACAGAGCACCAAATAGATGAATTCTGCATTAACTTTGGTAGAAATAGTTTGTTAATATCTGAAACGATAGCGAGAGCATAACCAAGTATGAATTCCAAAAACTATCACACACTTATCTCATATATGAAAGAAAACATAATGGAAAGATTAAAAATAAGGACACGCACATAAAGAAAAGAAATCATGGACTATAACTGAGAAATATACATAAATCTTCACATTCAAAGGCCAACATTCGTCTCTGCAACTCCCACTAAATACAAAACTCAAAATTACATAATGCAAAAGTCTCACGGGTTTCAGTTATTTCTTCCTCTGTTGAAGGTATACTTATAGTGTCTTAGACCCCCGAGACCAACCTCAAAATTGGGTCAAAATTAGTTACAACTTGAGAAACAAACTCTAACTTGGCACAAGTTGGAGACATTTACCACCATTCACACTCATTTTAGTCAATTTGGCCTAGTTAAACCACTATCCTAAGTTTTATTGACTTAATTGACATAAGAGGAGCATTAGATGACATCAGCAAGATCACACCCATGCCTACCTTCAGTCAAGGAGGCTGACTTAGCCTTCTCCTACATTCGGGTAGGATAACTGGAGCTCTTCGGGGGTGATCTGAGTGTCATTAATGCCCCATATTGCTAACTGATGGTTACAATCAGTTAAATAGAGCAGTGAAGGTGCCTTCCTTCATTAAATTGATTATTTATTGACTATTTAATGAATTGGAGTCAACAGGGGCGCCTCCAACCACTTCTGATGGTCAGTTACACTTCAGTTAACCTCATCGAGGTTCGTTGGAGTCATTGATGTGCTACCACTTGTTGGTTGGCTTGCAGTGACATGTGTCTGAGCTACTTTCAGTTAGACTCAGTCATTTATTGCACTCCGACTTCAGTTAGGGCTCAGTTGAGTCAATTAGGGTTTTGATCAGTGGTTAACTTGAGTGTTGACTATGGCTTACATTCAGTTAAGCTAGACTCACTCATTCAATTCCAATGACCTCCTTGGGAATTCGAATTGCTTTGTCATTCATGCTTGCAGCATGATCATTTTATTGATATTACTCATTCTTTATGTGAATATACAAAGCAACTACTCCTTTTGCAGTACTATTACACCATTTTCATGGATTATTGTTATTAATCTCTTATGAGACTGTGTTTTAGTCTCTAGATTACTGTGACAGGTAAATATGGTATTCGAGCTCATAGCGGGATGAAGCTCAGATCTCTCAAAACCAAGGTTTTTGATAGATCTTGCATGAAAATTGAGCAATAGCTCAAAAATCCAGCACTGCACCAGAAGCCAAGGCTTACCACTCAATACCCCAACTCAGGAACGTATTGATCAAGCTTGCTTGATTGACTATGTTGGTGTGATGAAAGCCTAAAATGTGCAGGCTGTCCTACCTTACATTGCCCTTTTTGTTGTGATTTTCAAGTTTTTAATAGCTGAAAGCATTCGCTCCAGCAAATTCAAATGGGTTCTTTCGTAGATCTTTTGACTCCATTCAATTTCCACTCATGGAAATGAGATATGGAGATCCAGCTACATGCCATAGGACTCTATAGGGTCACTATGGGCACTGAAGAAGAGCCTACTTCTGTGACATACAAAGCTAGATTCTTGAACAAGAAGGATGAAGCATTCGGATTCTTGTGCCTCCTTGTTTCCCAGGATCTTCTTTTCCATCTTTAGGGATTGAAGACTCCAAAGGAAATTTGGGACAAATTGGAAACCCTATGTGGAAAGTAGGATGATTTGAGAGTTTACCAGCTTGAAAATGAATTGATGTCTGTCCAACCTTCCAATTTCGAGACCTTGAATGACTTTTTCATAAAGTTCAAGCACATTGTCTTACTGTTAAAGCAATGCAAAGTGGAGAAGGAGGATGATCAGCTCATCCTCGCCATACTCTCCAAACTTGGAGCTGATTATTCAGTTTTTGTCTCTACATTTCATGTGGGGAAGCTCACAACCCTAAGATGCCTACACTCAATGCCTTCATTGAGTTCCTAACAAGTGAACATGATAAGCTTGTCTAGATGGGGATCATCAGATCCTCCCATGATCAAGCCCTCCATGTCTCGGGGCCCAAAGATCTTAAGGGTAAAGGAAAGCAGCAGAAGAACCCAAAAACTAAATTCAAAGCTCCTAAGCCTAAAGTTGAAAACCGGCAGCATGATGAGTCTTTCGGCTCAAAGAAGAACAAAGGAAAAGGGCATCATGGAAAGGAAAAATTCAAGTGTTCATACTAAGGGAAGGGCTTCCACCCTGAACATGCCTGCATGAAGAAGAATCTTGATGAAGCTACCTCTCTCCTTAAGAGAAATCACATCAATCTTACGGAAATCTTTCGGAGGAGAGATCAGCAAGATCGGGAACCACAGCATGAAAGAGGTCATGCCCTCATGGCAAGCACTTCGAAGTCCAAAGCACTCTTGATTGATTATGGAGCTTTGAACCACATGATGGCTGAAAGAGACTCCTTCTCATCATTGGATACCGGCAAATCCATCCCCATCCACATGGGAGATGACTCCACCGTCATTTCAGAAGGACAAGGTACGATTGATCTTGAGAATGGTTATTTTTCAAATGTTTTGTATGTACCGTCTCTGGCATCAAATCTCCTTAGTGTCTATCAGATGACACATACAAGAGTGCCTAAGAGAGTGTCTTTTAGCCTGAATGATGTTGAGGTAATAGAACTTGCATCCGGGAAACTTCTTGCTAAAGGCCTTGCAAACCATCATGCAAAAGCCTATGAGTTTTCCCACTTTGTGGCGGATGCAAAGCCCATCGCACTGCTAACTCATGGAAATGAAGTTAGTAGGTTGTGGCATGAGAGGTTTGGCCATCTCAATTTCAAATATTTGCAGCAATTATAGAAAAAATCCATGGTTGAAGGCCTCCCGGTCATCAAGGCAACCACTGGAATTTGCAAGGGCTATGTGGTTGGAAAACACCCTGAGCACAAGTTTGATTGGGGGAAGGCAAACCGAGATACATGCATTTTGGGGCTGATACATTCTGATATCAGCAGTCCAATGCCTGTCACATCCATGAATGGATCAAGGTATCTTCTTACTTTTATTGATGATTTTTCAAGGTACACATGGGTCTTCTTTCTCAAAAAGTCTGAAGTATGTGAAAAATTCACTGAACTGAAGACCTTGATCGAGAATGCCTCTGGGCTTAAGATCAAGATCTTGAGATCTGATAATGGCAGGGAGTATGTCAGTAATGAGTTGCTGCACTATGCTCCCAAAGTGGTATTCAGGTCCAACATTCAATTCCCTACACTCCCCAGCAGAACGGTGTAGCAGAAAGGAAGAATCAGTCTCTCAAGGAGATGACCACCTGTATGTTGGAATCAAAGAAGTTGGCTGCAAATCTGTGGGCTGAATCCATGCATGCTACAGCATACATTCAAAACAGAGTGCCACACTCATATGTGAAAGGGAATACCCCTTTTGAAGCATACTTCGGACACAAGCCATATGTGTTGAACCTGTGGGTGTTTGGGTCCACTACATGGGCCCGAATTCCACTTGATAAAAGAAGGGCTTTGCAACCGCAAAATCATAGAATGTCTGTTTATTGGGTATCCTAATGAATCAAAAGGTTTCAAGCTGCTGGATATCAAAACAAAACATATCATCATTGAAAGGAGTGTTAAGTTCTATGAGCCTCTTTAGGAGGTAGAACTAGTGAAGGAGAAAACTGCTGAATTTCCTTCCTATTCTACTGAATATTTGGATGATGAAATTGGGTGTGATGACCCTGATTTGGATCCTCTAATTTCTGATATCAGTGTACAACAAACATCATATGTTGAATTAGAACCTGAAGTACAAAATCATCTTCCCACATGAGCCCGAGAGACACTCTCCTCCGCAGGAGATAACATTGGAAATCCGAATGATCCAAGGAGAACCCGGTCTGATTTCCAAAGAGCAGGTATTGCGCTCTCTTGTCCTGATAATTTTCTGTTTGAAAATTGTTATTTGATGATTATTTCACACCCAAAATCCTACTACCATGCTTGGAAGGATCTGAGATGGCAAGTTGCCATGGATGAAGAGATAAATTCTCTTCAAAAAAACACTACTTGGGAGCTAGTTTCTCTTCCTCCAGGAAGGAAATTGGTTCAGTGCAAGTGAGTGTTTCAGACCAAGGTTGCTGCTGATGGTAGCACCTAAAAATATAAGGCAAGGCTGGTGGCAAAAGGTTTCTCTCAGGTCCAAGGAGTGGACTACCATGAGACTTTTGCACCGGTTGCAAAAATGGACTCCATCCACCTAGTTTTGGCAATTTTAGCATCTAAGCACTTGGAAGTGCATAATATGGATGTTAAGTTAGCCTTTTTCCATGGATATCTTCATGAGGATATATACATGAAGCAGCTTGAGGGCTACATCTCTAATCCATCTTTGGTTTGCAAGCTAAAGAAGTCACTATACGGGTTAAAACAGGCCCCAAGAGAGTGGTATTCCAAGATGGATGCCTTCCTTCTCTCGCAAAATTTCCAAAGGTGTAGATCAGATACAAATGTGTATATACAACAATCTAATGGTCATTTGATTATTATTGTTTTATATGTTGATGACTTACTGATTACAGGGAGCACAGTTGCTTCTATTTCAGCCATCAAAACTGCTCTCCACAATGCATTTGAAATGAGCGATTTGGGGCTCTTCAAACAATTTTTGAGGCTCAAAATTGAACAAAATTCTGATGGGATAATGGTCACTCAGTCCAAATACATATCAGACCTATTATTCAAGTTTAACATGGATGAATGTAGGCCTGCACCATTCCCTTTCCTTTCAGGGATCAGCCTTGAAGAAGGAAAAAGCACACCTCCCATGGACTGCACTATTTATCGACAGCTGATTGGTAGCTTGTTGTACTTGACACATTCTCGGCCTGGTATATGTTATGTGATGAATGTTGTATCAAGATACATGCAGCAGCCCCATGATCTTCATTGGAAGGAGGCCAAGAGGATCCTCCAGTATATTCAGGGAACCAGGACCTACAACATTCACTATGCTGCAGACTCCGAGCTAGAACTGGTTGGATACACAGATTTCGATTGGGCGAGTGATTTTATTGATTGGAAGTCTACTTCCGGATATGTATTCATATTTGGTGGTGGCCCCATTTGTTGGTCTAGCAAAAACCAAGCTGCCATAGCATTATCTTCAGCAGAGGCCGAGTATTGAGGAGCGGTGAATGCTTGCATCCAAGCAGTTTGGTTACAAGGCATTCTTTCAGAGTTTGATCTTGGTATTACTTTGTCCAATGTCCTCTTTTGTGACAATCAAGGTGCTATTAAGATATCCACAGATCCAGTTACCAGGCAGAGGACCAAGCATGTAGAGATACACATGCACTATATCAGAGAGCTAGTGCATGACAAGACCATCATTAAGCAATACTGCCCGACTGATGAGCATATTGCAGACATCTTCACCAATATATTTTCAGAAAAGAAGTTCACTTACCTCCGTTCACTGTTGGGGGTAAGTTCATCAGGGTGATTCTACTACTTTTAGTGTTCAGCTTGAGGGGGGATTTTCCCACTAGGTTTTCCCTCTTTTCCTCACTTAGTTTGTTTTTTAGCATTGTTTTTTCGGTATTGTACACAGTGACCTATGGCCTTAGTTGTTGGGGCCCTAGTATTCTTATGCATTTTATGTTTTCTACTCCTCCTGAGTATAGCTTAAGAGGGGGTGTTGGAGACATTTACCACCATTCACACTCATTTTGGTCAATTGGCCTAGTTAAACCACTATCCTAAGTTTTATTGACTTAATTGACATCAGCGGAGCACTAGATGACATCAGCAATATCACACCCACACCTACCTTCAGTCAAGGAGGCTAACTTAGCCTTCTCCTACATTTGGGGAGGCTAACTAGAGCACTCCGAGGGTGATCTGAGTGTCATTAATGCCCCATATTGCTAACTGATGGTTACAATCAGTTAAACAGAGCAGTGAAAGCGCCTTCCTTCATTAAATTGATTATTTATTGATTATTTGATGAATTGGAGTCAACAGGGGCGCCTCCAACCACTTCTGATGGTCAGTTACACTTCAATTAACCTCATCGGGGTTCATTGGAGTCATTGATGCATTACCACTTGTTGGTTGGCTTGCAGTGACATGTGTCTGAGCTACTTTCAGTTAGAATCAGTCATTTATTGCACTCCGACTTCAGTTAGGGCTCAGTTGAGTCAATTAGGGTTTTGATCAATGGTTAACTTAAGTGTTGACTGTGACTTACATTCAGTTAAGCTAGACTCACTCATTCAATTCGAATGACCTCCTTGGGAATTCGAATTGCTTTCTCATTCATGCTTGCAGCATGATCATTTTATTGATATTACTCATTCTTTATGTGAATATACCGAGCGGCTACTCATTTTGTAGTACTATTACACCATTTTCATGGCTTATTGTTATTAATCTCTTATGAGACTATGTTTTAATCCCTAGATTACTGTGACAGATTAATAATTTGCCACGATTTTCATAAAACATAAAATATGGGGGTAATGCACATGCGGGAAAAATAGTAATGTATCCTCAGTATTCTGGCTTGCTTGATCATTCTACAGCTGTCTCTTTGATCCTCGTCACGCTCAAACTTGTTTTCATTGGCGCACCTTGCATTTACTTTTCTTGTAATTTTCAACTATCTTCCATTGATCAACAACTGGCAGATCCAGATTGATAATCTCCTTAGCCAATACCCTGATCTCCACGTTTTTTGAATAAGAGAAATCTGGCAATTTGGTACATGTAGCTTTGAAGTAAAAAAACATCTCGAAATCTCCAACAAATTTCTCAATCACTGCTTTTCCAGACAAATATTGCTGCTGCATATCATCAAACTGCTTGTGATATACTCTGCAACTGATTTATGGCATTATACTCCTTTCGAGACCACATTTCTCCTTTCTCTTCCCAAAAGAAAGGAAGTCCTCTTTTGAATAAAGGGTTAAACCATTCAATAAATCCCGTAATTTGATGATGCATAACATCAGTTTTTGCTTTAACTATTTCTAAATGATGATATTTATTCACCACTCTTCTTGCACATGTGATAACCAAGACCCTATCCTGGATATTTGCTTTCCTTATTTCCTCTTCTATCAAATTGTTAAAAAAACGGATTGCATTGTTAGATGTGTCAAGGGGTTTTTCTATTTAGGATCTGCTTTACCATCATGAAATTCTGTCTAGCTACTTGTGAACAATCTCTTTGTCTAGAATAAAATCCAAATAAGGTCGGAGCTTGGCTGCTTCTGCTATGAGTACATCCCAGATGAGATGCTTTGCTCCCTATAAGCCTGACTATCCTGAAACCTGTTTTGCCAATTTATTATTCTTTTCTACCAGCTTCTTACACTTATCTTCTAATTTCTTTCTTTCTTGTTCTCTCTTTTCAGTTATGTCTTCCGAATTCTTATTTCGGTTTTTTAAACCAGTGATTTCTAAATCTTTAAGACTTACCTAAGACATACCTTGGGAAAGGGAATCTGTACCAGATTGTATAGAAGATGAAATAACTTCCAACTTGCTCCTTATTCTTTTCCTTTAATTTCTTTTCCAACTCTGCTTGTTTTGTTTAAAAAACCTTTTCTTTTTTAACCCAAAGGCCTCCATCTTTCTCCCATTGATTTTCTTTTTCCTCAAACTTCATAAACCTTGTTTTACAATCAATTAGTTCAGTATTCAAAGCTTCTTTTTCTTTCTCAAACTTTGTCAGCTCAGAAGTTTGTATAAACTAAGTAGATGGAATCTTCAGCTTCTTCTTTAGTAATTGAATTGTGTTTTCTTTTTCATTTAACAACTATTGTGCAGCGTCTCCTTTATCAGCTTGGCTATCAGCCACCAATAATTCTACTTGTAGCTTCTTAATATGCATCTAGTGGGCTTTGTTTTCCACCTTCTCTCTTCTTACTTGATTGTTACTTTGACACCAGCAATGTTGCTTTTAACAAATCAGTATAAATGATATCACCNTATGCATCTAGTGGGCTTTGTTTTCCACCTTCTCTCTTCTTACTTGATTGTTACTTTGACACCAGCAATGTTGCTTTTAACAAATCAGTATAAATGATATCACATGTTTCTCTGTGTAGATGTATCATATCTATTGTAGGGATATTCTTTAAATTCATCCTTATTTTAGCCACTTTATTTCCTGTAGTCATTGCCAAATTCAATGTGTTTTTAGCCTGATCCCTAACAGTCACCAGGGACACATCTTGACCAGGAAATTTTCTCACTTCATCATACAACATCAATTTTTCATCAAAAGTTTTTTCACCCACATATTTATATCTATCTAGCAATCTAGTCTTGGACTTGTACTTATTTGTAGCTCCTTCAGGGATTTTATCAAAGGTATATTCCTAGATTTCAAAGGCTGGGCCTTTGATCTTCATCTGCTTCTTTTTTCCTTTAGCTTTGGTGACTAGTGCAAGTTGTTGTCCCGCCTTTTCAATCTATTGTTTCTTGGATGTTTTGGTTGTGTCTTCTTCATCTATATCCATGGCTTTTGATAAATCTCTCTTATTCATTTTTTCAGAAAAACTAGCCAATGGAGTGACAGGCGTATCTAAAACAACAATACTAAAAAGATCATGCTGAGGAGAAGTGCCCCCTGGTGTAGATGAAAGTGAATCTTCATGCATATGTTCATCATTATTAATATCCTTGGGGTAATCCATCCAATTTGTTGCTTCAGACAATCCTGCCACTTCAAAATGCTCAAATGGTTTAATTTTATTTGTTTGTCTCATATTTGAGATAACATGGTGATGGTCATAATTAATAGCAACTTCCACTGAAAATCCCATTTCTATAAGCATGCTTTCAATCATTGGGAGAGTTGATTTGCTCTTGATGCCAAAGGGGCNGAGATAACATGGTGATGGTCATAATTAATAGCAACTTCCACTGAAAATCCCATTTCTATAAGCATGCTTTCAATCATTGGGAGAGTTGATTTGCTCTTGATGCCAAAAGGGCCTATTGTCCATGGAAACTTAATTTCTGAAGGCTTCTTATAGCTCAGGAAATGCTCATCTTCAACTATCAACCTTTGTCTAATTAGTTCCAATGCAAACACTCTTACTGTAAAAAACGCTGGTAGGATATAGGGTTGGTGAACAAACCCATATAGCCTAATCACTATACCATGTTCAGATAGGAACCAATCTCGTACTCTTCTTTCAGGTGAAAAATGTAATATTTCTTTCATTTCTAGTAATACTCTGGGTAATCTTTCTTGAAAGAAAACATTATACACTAGTGCCATGAGAAAATTCATAAACTTACAATAATCTCTACTCATTTCATCTATTATAACCATCTCTGGGAGTTGTAAATTATCTTCATTGAATGTTAAAAACATCCTCAGCAAAAAAGATTGAAATCTGCAGATCTTGTCATGTGGAAGTTTATTAACTGAGAACAGATGTTCTTAGGTAAAAACTCATCAAATTTAAGGCATGATGATTGCATTAAGTGACTCAATTGCTCAGACTCTACCTGACCAGTACTAAGGGTGAACACTAGACTTAACAAGGGTTATGTGATGTATTTGTTCGTATCCAACCCAAAAAATTGCTTTGCCAAGGTCAATAGAGACTGGGTTTCTTCATTAAACAAGTTGTAATCAATGGGAAAATAAAGTTTTAACAACTGAATATCGGGTTTTGAGCAGGCTTTGAAGAAAGTTTCTTTTTGTTCGACTAAAGACTCTTGAAACAATTGGACTAGGTTTTCTTCTTTGTATTCTTTAAACATTTGGGCAAAATCGGCAAGGATTAACACAGTATTTCAAATGATAAGGGAATTTACTGAACACAAAATTTTGGACCTAGATGCATCCATTATTACCCCCTCATAAGGAGAGTAACTACTAGTGCACCACTCAACGAACTATAGACAATTTTGGGTTTGTTCAACGGAAAAATAAAAGAAATATGAACTAAATACTCCATGAGTATTGATTCCCTGATCTTTGAGGATTTTCAACTTGTTTTTGGCGATTTATATATTATCATTTAGCAAGATAGTGTCGAAGATTTCATAATCTTTATCCTCAAGGGTTCCTTCAACATTCTGATACTCAAGATTTTGAAGCTCGAAATCTTCCATTTCATCCATGAATTACTAGTTCAATAAGAGAAATGAACCTACCTGGTCAGCTAACAGACGGTTCAAAAGTGTGTCCGTGGTGGCCTTCTCTGCACAGTCTTAATTCTCGTTTTCCAATGATTCAGAAAAATTCATCATTTGAATCCACCATTTTGTCTTTATACTATTATATCTATTGAATGTGCATCTTTTTCATTCAAATATAATCTCACCCGTAGATTTGGTACTCTTCAATCTGAGCCCTTGATTCTTGACTGTTGGTTAATCACACTATCTTATTCCCGCTTCTTTCACTTGCAAAAAAACTTCTGGACCGTTGATCTTTATGTGCTTAAATCCTGACCGTTCAATGATGTGGCTCTTTAAGATTTCACAGATCTAAAAAAGTTGATTCATCCATGCTAGTTGGATCAATGGAATCTACCACGACCGTAGATATGANTGTGCTTAAATCCTGACCGTTCAATGATGTGGCTCTTTAAGATTTCACAGATCTAAAAAAGTTGATTCATCCATGCTAGTTGGATCAATGGAATCTACCACGACCATAGATATGATCTTCTTTAAATCTTAATCGTCAAAATATGTTGATCTTTAAGCCATTCCAAAGATTTGAAAAGTTAATTTCCGTGAGGATGTTGGATCCGCGGAATTAATCCCCACTGTGGATTTGAGATCAAGGGTGATTTAGACCGTTGAAAGCTGTGAGGTCTACCTGTTTTTGCATATTGGAAATGTAGTTAACTCATGCACATGTTGCCTTTTTCCACGCCGTCGATCTTCGCCATAAACTTTCGCAGCCATTGATCTGAGATCAAGCTGTGGGCTAGCGGAAATCGAAAATCGATATCTCTACATTTTACGGCCAAATTCTTATGTTTTTGACTTCTGCCTTTCCCCTCCTTTCCGGACCATTGATCTAGACAGAAGCAATATGAGCCATAGATTTGGCGGATCGCGGAAGGCGAAAATCAGGATTTGAACTTTCTGCAAAACTCGATTTTGATCTTTCCGCTCCTGAAATTCCACTTCCGCCTTTCCACCTCCGTCTTTCTGCCTCTGCACTTTTCTAGAAAACGAAACTCGGATCTTCAATTTTCTATGGCTGAAACTTTACCTTTTCCGCTTCCACCTTTCCGCCCCCACACTTTTCCAGAAAGCAGAAAGCAGAACTTTAACTTTTCGTTAAAGGAGAAACTGACTTTTCCGCTTCCGCCTTTCTGTCTCCGGACTTTTCCAGAAAGCAGAACTTCAATCTTTTGCCTACGTGAATTCAGACTTTTCTAACCCCAGCTTTCCGCTTCCGCACTTTTCCGAAAAGTGGAAAGCGAAACTTCAATCTTCCGTGGATGTGAATTATGACTTTTCCGCTTCCACACTTTTCAGAAAGCGAAAAGCGAAACTCATACTTTCAATTTTCTCACGCCCAAATACTTAAGTTTCCCGCTTTCCGATTTTCATCCCTCTGCTTTCTTTCGAACCGTTGATCTGGCGGAACATGGAACTTCAACTTTTCATGTTCAAATTCTTAAGTTTCCACTTTTCGATCTTTGCCCTTTGTTCTTTCTTCTGGACCGTTGATCTGGGAAGAAAATCTCTGAGCCGTCGGAACCCGAATTGCGGAACACGAAACTTCAACTTTTCATGTTCAAATTCTTAAGTTTCTGCATTCCGATCTCCGCCCTTTGTTCTTTCTTTCGGACTGTTGATCTGGGTGAAAACTTTATGAGCCGTTGGATCCTATATAGCATAAGGCGGAAATCAGGATTTGATCTTTTTTATAACCAAATTTTTACTTCTCCCGATTTTCAATCTCCGCCCCTTTGTTCTTTTCCGAGCCATTGATCTGGGCGAAAACTCTGTGAGCCGTCGATATTGGATTGTGGAAGGTGGAAGTCGAGATTCTAATTTTTATAATCAAAATTTTACCTCTTCCACACTTTTTCTCTCGACTTTCCCTAGGCAGAAATGATTTTTTGCCTTTGATCTCCTATGCTGCACATCCGGGTCGTTTGTTTCCTGTCAACATTCAACTAAGGGTAGATTTCTTCGTTTACATGCACTTCAAAGTCGGAAATCAAAATTTCTTATGTATTTGGTCCTTTTGGATCTAAAAATGTCCTTTCAAACGCTTGCAAACCTTCATCAACAGTATTTAAGGTGCTATGATGTGAAAATTTACATACTTTATTCATCATTACACTGTTTTATACCTCTCTAACTACTTAGCACAATGTTGGGCTTCGATCCACTAATGCAGATCAAACCTTGAATTTATGTCAATCCAGGTTGGTAGACTTAGAGGCATATCCAAGTATAGGGACTCAAAGCTAGACCTAACTGGAAATCTAGTTTATCTATGAAATAACCCTATTAACAAATTAAGTTACTGTGATTTGAAAACACAAAAATTCCCTTACAGGAACAACTTCATCTGATATTTCATTTACATAGCAATTTATATGTGAAAGCTTCTAAGATAATAAAAGCAATTACAAATTAAACTTAACCCTGAAACATGAATCACAAAACTCTGCCCACTATCTCAACGTTGAATAAACAATCAATCATGAATTCCGTTTACTAAGAAAGCATTCGTAATGTGTAACTGTTCTTAAAATTCCATCGTTGAATAAACAATGCACAGTAATGTGAAATAGTCTGAATCATTTCTACAGCATATATCTAATGAAATAACAAAGTTTATAAAACTAACTCAAAATAATTTAACTCATTCTACAATAATGAAATTGAATCCTACAGGAACTGAGACATACCACCGGCGACAATCCAAATCGTGGAAAGAATTCAAATCGTTTACTGGCAATTGAAATGTGTGCAGACTCGATAATGGGGGCCCTCCAATGCCTTGTTCACACACGCAGATAGAGAATCACAGAGCTTAAACTTTAATTGTATTCACCATAAGAAATCGATCATACACAGTAAAAGAACAACGCAGTCCAGAACAGTATACATTTTCTCCCCAAATCGTGATGGATTTCTCCTCTGTTTTATGAAGTACTTATACAAATTCTTGAAAACTAGAAATGCTATTAATCTGGAAACTAATTAATGAAACATAGTCCTCGAGATCTTCCATCAGATCCACAAAATCGGAACAGCCCTTCTTTTGTGCTGATTGGTGGCACAGGTGGTCGTCTTTGACCGACTTTGACTTGACACCTATGAGAGTCACATCATCTATTCGCTGAAAGTTTATCCATCCTTGGACACTGAGGATGTTTTCTCCATCTTTTAGTTCACGCCTAGCTGGCCTGCAAGTGTTCAACCTTGGAGACATTACGGGAAGTTAGCACATCCTGTAATCCTGAATAAAAACCTTTGTTTAAATGCTTTAAAAATCTCAAAATTCAATCTGTTAAAAAGCAATGACATTTATACCTTTTAATCAAAGTTTGTGGGTGAATTTAAGGCTTTATAAATCAGTATGAAGGTTTTATGGAGGAAAATGGAAGATATTTAGGAGACAAAAAGGGGTCAAAATGGTGCCCAACACACAACAATGGTGCTAACACCACCATTATCCCGCATGCAAATTGAGGGTGCGTTGTCAATCATATGATCATCAAAATTTCTCCAACTTCCTTAATTCAACCTATTATTCCTACCGGTAGAATCACAACAGGTTTTATTCCTTGGCCTTCATCGAAACACGATAAGTAATTTGAAGTCACAATTTTTACCAAAACATTTACAACAATTCCTGTGCGTTTTTTTATTTTATGCCTGTGAGTGCATATTTTTGGCCTAAATAGCCTCGGTGTTGTAACCATTATCTCTAATACAACTCGGTTGCATCCTTGCCCATCATTCTGACCAATAGAGGGGAATATAAACTATGTAGGGGGTTCTAAATTTCGCCCCAAGATGAATTACAAAATTCACAAACAACTAAATACATGTGCATATACATAAATAAAATACAAAATGGAAATGAATTCATTCCATACACACAACATGCATATACCAGCATATTCATCACAGGCATAATAATAATTATAATAATCAAGCACATTCAAATATGACAGTAATTTAGCAAGTAAACACTTATATTTCAATGAACTTGTCTGAGAAACTAGCTATGGAAGAGCAATGTTTCACCGACCCAATGAATCAATGGGGATTCAACTAGCCTTGGAACCCACGTTACCTATGACACCCAACACAAGGAAGGTCCTATTCTCTGCTACACAGTCCTCTAGGTGCCCCTTCCCTCTAGTTCCATTCAAGGTGGGCGTAGAAAATTCCAAGCTACTTGGAACCCACGTTACCTATGACACCCAACACAAGGAAGGTCCTATTCTCTGCTACACAGTCCTCTAGGTGCCCCTTCCCTCTAGTTCCATTCAAGGTGGGCGTAGAAAATTTCAAGCTACTAAACCTTCATATATTTCTTGCCTTCATTGAGTTTATCAAGCAATTCCAACCTCTGATCTCTCTCTAACTCCAATCCTCTCTTGGATTTTTCGATCACTGGTCACGCTAACTTCAATCACGAAATTCAATTTCCCGACTTCTAAATATGGGTTTTCCCACATATTATTGGATCTTTAACACTCTCGAATTCGCCCAGGGTTGACCTACATGAATTCTCCATTGGATTTCACAACCTAAATGAATTCCTAGGCAATTTGATACTCTAAAACATGGTTTTTTCTCTAGTTACGATTTCTACTATTTTTCATTGCTAAGAATGGATAGCTTGCTGAAAATTGGAGTCAGGTTGTCTAACAATGGAATGGGAATGAATGGAAACGAATCCCTATGAAGGAAATTAACTTTTGGTACCAAAAACTAATCCCATACTTAGTGATACAAATTTTTGGGTTCAACCCATGCTCCATTAAATTCATGAGTTGATTTTCTCAATTTCCTCCTTACAACAAAAATAAAGATTAGTAAGGAAGTTCACTTGGGTAGTTGCTTACCATTTATGGCACATGGATTCTCAAGATAACACTTGGAAACAAATGATTTAATCCCATACACCCCTCACCTCCCCCTAATGGATAAACACAACCCCCCTCGTTTTAGTTGCCTCCATAGCTAGCTCTTGGACTTTTATTCGGATTATAAATATCTACATGTTTTTTATACTTTTTCATGGCTTGCTAACACTTGTTCAACGATATAAAATACTTGAATTTATAATCAAGACATTCATTAGTGAGACTTGAGACTTGAGCTACAAACTAGGAACCATACATCACATATTCACAATAGTTACATACCAAGCCAATAATTTCAAGGGTCAAAATGGGATATTACATTTTTAAGTAGCCCAAAAACTAATCTAAAAAAGGTGTCCTTGGATAAACTATTATATTTAGAGCATGCGACCTCCAAATTGAAAGAGATTGATTTTATACGAAATAATATGGACTATAATATCTATGATAGCAATTTCATATTAATATGCAATAAATTGGACACGTGGCAGGTCGTATAAGTTCGCTCTCTAGAAAAGTTCAAAAATCAACACATTGTTGGAAAGTTGTAGCCATTTCCTTTTAGCACATCAAAATTCAATGAAACTTGTTTCATTGGGTAGAGGACAAATCAGACTACCATAGGCAAAAAATTATACTCACAGTGGGGGAATTTTGAAAGTTCCATCAAGTGGAAATTCAACCAACAAAACAACCTCAAAATCAAGGTTTTAAAAGGTACACCATTTCAAATTTGAATAACTTCTAGTAGAAGGATCTATTTGGATTGATGTGATAAAGATTGTAGATATCTATTTTTATTTTTCCACATGGCACCAAAAGGTGGTGGAAGAGGACACATCACATCACTCCACTCAAACCAACAAAGGATTCATCCATGACCTACGATGAAAGTGAAGACCTAGCTTTTCAGATGTTCAAGTTGGAAGATTTGATTAAGGGTATGTGAGAATGGTTGATTTAGTTAATATGGAGAATAAGATGGAGGAAAGGATGGGACATATGGAGAGGAAGATGGAGGAAAATATAGAAAGGACTGCTAAACTCATACAAAATCCAAAGGAAAAGCTTCCTAAAGGTGAGGATGTGGCCTAGGGTACTCAGGAAGATAAAGACAATGCCATGTTGAGCAACCATCCTTTAATAGGGGATTTGATTCTAATAATGTAAGTAATCAAGGATGGTCCCCAAAAGGTATCCAACTCCCTAATATCAACATGAGGAAGTTTCATGGGCAGGACCCCATAGCATGGATATTCAAAGTGGAGCAACTCTTTGAAATACACCAGGCGCCAAACCTACAAAAGGTAACTATTACATATTTATATTTATAACNTTTCATGGGCAGGACCCCATAGCATGGATATTCAAAGTGGAGCAACTCTTTGAAATACACCAGGCGCCAAACCTACAAAAGGTAACTATTACATATTTATATTTAGAACCTTAGTAATTTGTGTGGTACTAATGGCTTTGTCAACACAAAAAGAACTCCATTATCTCTTGGTCCATTTTTACGGAATAATTGATATCATATCATGATGATGTTAAGAGCAATTCTTTCTTTACCCAATTGATAAATCTAAGGCAAAAGGGTTCAGTAATCAAGCACACTCAACAATTCCAAAATTTGAGTCTCAAAGTGAATGACAAATTGTTGGATATTCTTATTGAAAGCTAATAATTCCAATGGTCAAAATGAGGGTATTACGTTTCCGACTAGCCAAAAAACTAATATAAAAAAGGTGTCCTTGGATAAACTATTATATTTAGATAATGCAACCTCCAAATTGAATGAGATTGATTTCATATGAAATAATATGGACTATAGTATCTATGGTATCAATTTCATATTCATATCCAGTAAATTGGACACGTGGCAGTCGTACAAGTTCGCTCTCTGGAAAGTTCAAAAATCAACACATTGTTGGAAAGTTGCATCCATTTCCTTTTAGCACATCAAAATTCAACAAAACTTGTGGCATTGGATAAAGGACATATTGGGCTACCAAAGGCAAAAAAAATAGACTCAGAGGGGACAAAATTTAAAAGTTCCATCAAGTGGCAAGCAACCAACAAAACAACCTCCAAATAGAGATTTTAAAATNCTCCAAATAGAGATTTTAAAACAGTACACCATTTTAAATTTGAATAACTTATAGTAGAAGGATCTATTTGGATTGATCTTAAAGATGTGATAAATATCATAGATATATATTTTTATTTTTCCACATGGCACCAAAAGGTGGTGTAAGAGGCCACATCACTCCACTCAAGCCAACAAAGGATTCATCCCTAACCAACAATGAAAGTGAAGACCTACATTTTCAAGTGTCCAAGTTGGAATATTTGATTAAGGGTATGTGAGAAATATNAACCAACAATGAAAGTGAAGACCTACATTTTCAAGTGTCCAAGTTGGAATATTTGATTAAGGGTATGTGAGAAAGATTGATTTAGTTAATAAGGAGAATAATATGGATGAAAGTACGGGAAAAATTGAGAATAGGATGGAGGAAAATATGGAAAGGATTGCTAATCTCACACAAAATCCAAAGGAAAAGATTCCTGAAGGTGAGGATGTGGTCTAGGGTACTCAGGAAGATAAAGATAATGCCATGTTGAGCAACCATCCTTTAATATAGGATTTGACTATAATAATGTAAGTAATCAAGGATGGTCCCCAAAAGGTATCCAACTCCCAAAGATCAACATGAGGAAGTTTCATGGCTAGGACCCCATAACATGGATATTCCAAATGGAGCAACTCTTTCAAATACACCAGGTGCCAAACCTACAAACAGTAACTATTACATCTTTATATTTAGAACATCGGTAGTTTGTATGGTACCAATGGCTTTGTCAACACAAAAAGAACTCCATTATCTCTTAGTCCATTTTTACGAAAGAATTGATACCATATCACTACGATGTTAAGAGCAATTCTTGCTTTACCCAATTGATAAATCAAAAGGAAAAAGGGTTCAGTAATTGAGTGCGTTCAACAATTTCAAAATTTGAGTCTCAAAGTGAATGACATACCAAATGATAAATTGTTGGATCTTTTTATTGGAATCTTGAAGGATAACATTCAACATGAGGTGCATCTATTCGAACCAACATGCTTACAGAAGGCTTTCATGGTGGAACATAAGGTTGAAAGCTAAAAATGACGATAGCTACTAGAAGGACATCGTCATTTTTATCACCAATGTTCCTTCTTCTAACCCACCTCAACCTACAAGGTTGACACCTCAACAATTGTATGAAAGAATAGAAAAAGGTCTATGCTTTAATTGTGATAGCAAGTATAGCAAGGGACATGAGTGTTGTGAGAAGAAATTATTCTACATAGATTGTGAAGAAGAAGAAGCAAGAGAACATAAACAACCTCAAGGTAAAGAAATAGAAGAGATTACTCTGACAAGATTACTCCCATCATTTATTGTCATGTATTGGATGGAATCAACACTCATCAAACTCTCAAGATCAAAGGATGTATTAAAAATTCAAAGGTAACATTGTTGATTGATTATGGTAGTATTCATAATTTCATTCATTGTAAATTAGCCAAATCTCAATTGCTTTATATATCCAACATCGCAGTTTTAAGTAATGATTGCATATGGAGGAGTCATCAACTGCTCAGGGAAATGCCATAAGATCACTCTTATTATGGGGGAATGTGTATTGAATAGTCCAATGATTGTATTCCCAATGGGTGGTGTTGAAGTTGTCTTAGTAGTCCAGTGGTTACAATCATTGGGAATAATGGCTTTTGATTTTCAATAACTTTTCATGAAATTTTCCTAGGAAGGAAAATAATTTGAGTTAAGGAATATCACAGGGAAACCAAGAAAGGTGATAAGCTCTATTGGAATGACAAAATTATTGAAAAGGGGGCATCATGGTGTAATTGCAAAATTATGCTCACTAGAGGTTCAAACATATAAGCCTCCTATTCCCCTAAATATCCAAAGGGTTATTGATAAGCATACCAAGGTACTTGGAGATATTCCAAAAGGTCTTCAACCTACTTGAGGTCGTGATCATGATATTCACTTGATTCAAGGAAGTGTTCCTCCTAACATAAGACCTCACAAATACCCCTATGGCCATGCAAGAAAAATTNCATGATATTCACTTGATTCAAGGAAGTGTTCCTCCTAACATAAGACCTCACAAATACCCCTATGGCCATGCAAGCAAAATTGAGCATATGGTTGAAGAAATGTTATAGGCTGGGATAATTAGGCCTAGACAAAGTTCTTACAAGAAGCTCAACAAGCCTATAACATTATAGAGAGTTCAACAAGCTTATGACATTAAAGATAAGTTTCACATTCATGCCATTGATGAATTTCTAGATGAACTGCATGGAGTAGCTCACTTCACAAAGTTGGATCTTCGTTCAGGGTATCATCAAGTTAGAATTAAGGAAGAAGACACCCCCAAAACAACATTTATAATTCATGAAGGTCATTTTGAATTTATGTTCATGCCTTTTGGCCTTACGAATGCACCTTCAACGTTTCAAGGTTTGATGAATTCCATTTTCAAGCCCTTCCTTAGAACATTTGTGTCAATATTTTTTGATGATATACTAATCTATAGCATTTATTGGGAAGAACATGTTCAACATGTTGACATGGTGCTACAACTATTAAAGGAGCAACGATTATATGTAAAACCTTCCAAATGTTGCTTTAGGGCAAGGGAGGTATAGTATTTGGGTCATATTGTATCTCATGAAGGTGTTAAGGTAGACCCTAACAAAACTAAATACATGATGGATTGGTTGATTCCCAAAACCTTGAAGAACCTTAGAGGATTCTTGGGTTTTACAAGGTACTATTGCAAGTTTGTTCAAAACTATGGAAGAATAGTAGTACCTCTAACAACATTATTGAAGAAGGATTCATTCTCTTGGAATCCATAGGCAACTCAAAATTTTGAACAGCATAAATAGGCAATGTGCAAATCCCTTGTATTGACCACACTAGAATTCACAAAAACCTTTATTGTGGAAAGTAATGCCTTGGGAAATGGAATCGGTGTTGTTATAATGCAAGAAGGAAGACCCATGGTTTTTGAAAGTCGAACAAATAGGGAAAAGAACTTACACAAACCCATTTATGAGAAGGGAATGCTAACAATATTACATGCACTTAAGCAATGGCATCCTTACCTAATAGGTAAGCACTTCAAGGTCAAACCAGATCACGATAGTCCTAAATTCTTCTTGGAACATAGACTATATNACAATATTACATGCACTTAAGCAATGGCATCCTTACCTAATAGGTAAGCACTTCAAGGTCAAACCAGATCACGATAGTCCTAAATTCTTCTTGGAACATAGACTATCTTCAAAAGAGAAACAAAAATGGGTAACCAAGATGTTGGGATATGACTTTGAGATCATCTATAAAAATAAGGAAATATAATATGGCGGTAGATGCATTCTCAAGAAAAGACGAGGATGTTGAGGCATTACTTTGTTCTATTTCTATTATACAACCAAATTGGATAGTAGAAGCAGTGGAAGAATGGAAGAATTACCTATGAGTTTGGATGCTCATTCAAAAACTATTTAAGGATCTCCGTGTATCAAATACTTTTGTGTGGAGAAATGATTCTCTATGGTGTAAGGATAACTTATAAATATGTAAGAACTCCCAACTGAAACAAAAGGTCCTTTTGGAATTAAACGCCTCTCCTATGGGAGGGCACTTATGATTCCTACGAACCTACAATAGGGCAAAGAAGGCTTTTTTGGGGGAAGGTCTCAAATATGATTTTCAAAGGTTCATGGTTGAATGTCTAGTTTGGAAACAAAATAAAAACAGTTAAGACCCCGAGTCTTCAACAACCATTAGACATACCTTGTCATCATGGGAGGAAGTCTCAATTGATTTTATCGCAAGTCTATCAAAGTCATAAGGGAATAATGTTATTATTAAGGTTGTTGATAGATTCACCAAGTATGCACACTTTTTTGCAATCTCACCCTTTTAACGGAAGTACTATAGCAACAACATTCATAGAAAAAGTTCAAAAGCTACATGGAAACCTGAAGATTAATATAAGTGATAGAGATCCAATTTTCACTAGAAATTTTGGACAACACGATTTTCTTGTTTGGGTACACAGTTGGCTGACAATTTATCTTATCATCCTTATTCCGATGGACAAACTAAGATAGTGAACACATTTTTGGAAGGCTATCTTTGTTGCTTTGCATCTGATAAACAAACATAATGGGTGAAATGGTTATCTTTGGCATAATGGTGGTTCAATACTTCCTTCCATGCATCATAAAAAATGTCCCCATTTATGGCACTTTATGGGTACCAACCTCCATTTATCACATCTCCCTTTAAAGAAAAAGTTAAAGTTCAAGCTATGGAAGATCACCTAGAGCACCGACAAGAAGTTCTTTGGATATTGAAGGACAACTTGGTTATAGAAAGAAACAAGATGAATGCCAAGAAGATCAACATCACAGTAAAAGGAGTTTTGAAGAAGGGGATCAGGTATTTTTTAGGCTGCAACCTTTCAAACAAATGTAAGCAACTAAATAAGGACAAAAAATAAGCACCCAAGTACTATGGTCCCTATAAAGTGTTGCAGAAGATTGGTAGTATGGATTACAGATTGGAGCTCCCTTCATCTTCAAGGGTACACCCAATTTTCAGTGTTTCTTGCTTAAAGAAGGTAAGAGAAGTTAGGATCCCAATTCAAACTATCTTGTTGGAGATTGATGAAGAAGGAAAAGTCATATTGGAGCCTGAACAAATCACTAAAAAAAGGACCAAACAACTACCAAATCGGGTTATTACTGAGTCCCTCATTAAGTGGAAGAACTTACCAGAAGAAGAATCGACCTAGGAAGATGAGTCCTTCATACATAAGCATCCACAACTAACCAAGCTTTGAGGACAACACTTGTATGAGGGGGATGGGCATATTGAGCCCTAAATTGTGGCTCACCCCCCTAAATTAGGCACTTTATATTAGTATTGTTATATTATTAATGTTGGCTTGAGTCCATTAGTGGTAATTGTACCTCTTTGTATCTTATATGTATCAAAGAGAATTTTTCACTTGAATCATCGTGTATTCTCTGTGTACTTAGTACATTGTACAAGGAGGTTGCCCCCTCGAAGAGGCTTGTTATTCATTTATTTTCTTCTGTATTAAGGCATGTATTACTCTTTCTTGTATATTTATGCTCTTTTGGGGAATTTGTTGCATAACACCAACCACGCAGAAGCCCATGCATAGGATATTTGGAAGAGAATATGGAAATCAAACCTATGGGATAAAGCGAAAACTTTTCTATGATAGGTTGCCCATAAAAGAATCCTCACCTAGGATCATCTTAAAAATAGGGATTCATAGGACCAAGCATATGCATGTTATGTCACCAGGAAAAAAAATCTACCAAGCATCTTCTTCATTCTTGCGCTTTTAGTGACACCCTATTGGACCAGGGAGCCATCTCCTTCATGCAAGTTGATCTCAACAAAGCCTCTATTAACACCACTATTTCCTCCTAGTGCAACAAAGGTCCCAATAACCCCATTCTAAATTACGTTTGTGGCAACTTTTTACAGGATTCCTTCCNACAAAGCCTCTATTAACACCACTATTTCCTCCTAGTGCAACAAAGGTCCCAATAACCCCATTCTAAATTACGTTTGTGGCAACTTTTTACAGGATTCCTTCCATGGGAGATATGGAANGTGGGAGATATGGAAGGAACACAATAAAAAATCTTCAAAGATAAGACTCAACAACCCTCTCTCATTTGGAATCGAATTAAACAGAACATTAAGGAAACTCTTTAAAAATAAAAATGGGATTCAGAAGACATTAAGTGCTCTCCACACGAGAAAATTGTTCCCTCAATCTGTCTCACTTCCCTCCCCTTCCATCCTCCACCCCCTTTCCTCCCTCAACCTTCCATCCCCTTGACTTGGTCCTTGCCCCCTAAAGGCTTTCTCGAGCTAAGCTTTGTTGGATCATCCAAAGGCAACCAAAGGCCTATAGGTTATGAAGGAGTATTTAGAGACGATGTAGGAAATACAATTAGAATCTTATATTGCCAACTCGAGCTAAGCTTTGTTGGATCATCCAAAGGCAACCAAAGGCCTATAGGTTATGAAGGAGTATTTAGAGACGATGTAGGAAATACAATTAGAATCTTATATTGCCAAGTAGGCATCAAATCCAACATTGTAGTGGAGCTTTGGGCTCTGATCAAAGGCCCACAAGTCATTAATTCTCAAATATATTCTCAAATAATTGTAGAAGGAGACTCAAATCTCATCACGCTCCTACTTTCTAAACTACAATGGGGCTCCCATGCTTCAATAATCTCTACCAGCTGGCATCTATAATCCCTCATAGATCTCCTCGACTACCTAATCCTTCGCACTTTTACCTTAGTCCCCTCACATGTCAAATGGGAGGCCAACAAACTTGCAGACCACCTTGCCAATGAAAGTTGTGCCAACCCTATNCGACTACCTAATCCTTCGCACTTTTACCTTAGTCCCCTCACATGTCAAATGGGAGGCCAACAAACTTGCAGACCACCTTGCCAATGAAAGTTGTGCCAAACCTATGATCCCCTTAAATTACATTTGGACAAAGGTTTTTCCTTCATACCTCAAACAGGTTTGTCTTTCTTTACCCAACAACGATTTTCCTTCCCTAAATGGGGTGTCAAGAGGGAATGATACTTAGGCGACAAGACTAGTGGAGGCTCAAGTGGACAACAGGCAGGATGATTGTGTGTCAGGAGAGGCATAGGATTGTAATGCTAAGGAAAAGGTGGTACGATCATCTTCCTTGGTCATTAATCGAACTATCCCTACCATCAAAACAAATGAATGTTGACACCATTATGTAGTGGAAGAGGATCATACCGCAAGGTTGGAGGGAAGCAAACTTGAAAGCTCGCAAGCGAGGGAGGATGAGCACATCGATGGAAATGATTCCCATATTCATTGCTTGAGCCTACAATGAAAGCTTAACATACATGAAGCAATAACCGATCATGGAGAGCATTAGAATAAAGGTAAACAATGATGCCATGAACCTCTGGCTTTGGATTTTCTCACACTAGCTCAAAATTATAGTTGTTGTTTTGTTGTTTATGGGTATTTGACTCCCCTCACTTCTAGTGTCATGGCACCTCGTGGTGGAAAGTACCACCCTTCTTTAGTTGGTTCGACTAGCGTGGCTAAGGCTACATTGGACCTAACCAATTTCTATAGTGCAAAATTCTTGAAGGAGCAGGTAACTATGGATGGGGTGGAAGTAGATGTTAAGCTTGTTAGGGCCTATCCAAAATATGATTAGGTNTTGGACCTAACCAATTTCTATAGTGCAAAATTCTTGAAGGAGCAGGTAACTATGGATGGGGTGGAAGTAGATGTTAAGCTTGTTAGGGCCTATCCAAAATATGATCAGGTTGAAATACGACTATAAGGGATAATTTAAGACTTGGGTTGCATTAGGACCCAAAATTATTAGTTCTATGGGACTTTGGAGCTTTATTGGCACACAAAATCTATGGTAGCCCTAGGTATGTTGTTGAAGGACAAAGACTTCCACCACCTGAAGCAATGAATGGAGATGTTAGAGGAGCATAACGCCTACCTCTTGAAGATAATTACTTGGATGGTTGAGCAATTGAGGAGAGCATTTGAACTTCCTAGTGATAAGCCTCCTTGGGCTGCAACCTCAGAAGATGCTAGCCAGAACGTTGTGAACCAACCTTCTGCTCAGCTTCTGTGACCCCAGGATTAGCATAGTCTAATAATTCTATTTTTTTTTATGTTTGAATTTTAGGATACTTTAGTCTCTTTCATATATAGTTTCAACAGTTAAAACTTTGAAAGTTGTTTTATAGAACAATTTTAATGTTTTTTTGACCTGGTTTCCCAATGAGGTAGGCATAGTTTTTTATTCTTAGAACTGGGGATGACTACGAACGACTATTTAAATTGTTTTGATTTGCAGACTTGCTTTGCCACCTTTGTACATTTTTACCATATATTAATATAGTTTCCCTACTTAAAAAAAAGAGAGATATTAGAATCACTAGAATCAGAGGTAAATGTTGAATCCAAGAAGAAGGTATTGACACAAGCTAAAGTTGCCAAGAAAGAAGTTGATGCTAAATCTAAACTAAAGTGAAGATGAAGCATAAAGGAAGAAGAAAACTAGGAGAAAAGAGAAGGAAGTCGCAGAGGTAAAAAAGAAGCAAGACCTA
>LPNX010983725.1:345095-356703 GCA_001517045.1 Pseudotsuga menziesii | reverse complement strand
TGACTCTACTTCAGTGCTTAGCTCTCTATTTTGATGATTTAGCGATCCCCTTTCATTCGCCATTGAATCGAGCTTTCTTTGAAGCTCTTCAAATTTGCTTTCCAAAGTTCCCTTTTCAGAATCCCATAGATGTCGGTCTTCTGCATTTTTCTGAATTAATTCTCGACACTTTGCCTTAGATGCATTCAATTCAGATTCCAACTCAACTTTTTCTGCCCTATATTGAAGTAAAATCCTTTCGTTTTGAATAAACATCTCCTCACTCTCCTTCCTTGCTGCTCCAATTTGTGTTGTAAGTTCATCCTTTTCCAAATCCCAAGCCTTACTTGCTACCTGAAATTCTGCGGATAACGCCTGAATTTCTTCATTCAATTTCGAAACAGTGGATTCTCGAATTTTTTTATCAGAAACCACCGTTTCGCAGTACTCTTTATTCTCTGAAATCTCCCTTTTGAATCTTTCCTGAGCTTCCTGTAATTCGCTTTTTAATCTTTTCTGACCTTCATGTAACCCTGTTATTACTTCTTGAGTCTTTGCCTTAAATTCATTCAACTCAGATTCCAACTCAACTTTTTCTACCCTTAATTGAAGTAAAACCCGTTCGTTTTGAATAAACGTCTCCTCTCTCTCCTTTGTTGCCACTCCAATTTGTGTTGTAAGTTCATCCTTTTCCAAGTCCCAAGCCTTACTTGCTGCCTGAGTGTTTGCTGATATCTCCTGAATTTCTTTATTCAATTCCAAAACAGTGGCTTCTAGAGTTTTTTTATCAGAAATCACCGCTTCACAGTACTCTTCTTTCTCGCAAATCTCCCTTTTGAATATTTCCTGAGCGTCCTGTAATTCCCTTTTGAACCTTTCCTGTAATTCCTGTAATTCCTGTAATACTGTAATTAATTCTTGAGAATTTGCGTAAGATTCATTCAACTCAGATTCCAACGCAACTTTTTCTGCCCTATATTGAAGTAAAACACTTTCGTTTTGAATAAACATCTCCTCGCTCTCCTTTCTTGCTGCTCCAATTTGGGTTGTAAGTTCATCCTTTTCCAAGTCCCAAGCATTACGTGCTACCTGAAAGTCTGCAGATATCGCCTGAATTTCCTCATTCAATTTCAAAACAGTGGCTTCTAGATTTTTTTTATCAGAAACCACCGTTTCGCAGTACTCTTCTTTCTCGGAAATATCCCTTTTGAATCTTTCCTGAGCTTCCTGTAATTCCCTTTTGAATCTTTCCTGAGCTTCCTGTAATTCCCTTTTGAATCTTTCCTGAGATTGCTGTAATCCTGCAATTAATTCTTGACACTTAGCCTTAGATTCATTCAACTCAGCTTCCAACTCAAGTTTCTCTGCCCTATATTGACTAAACATCTCGTCTCTCTCATTTCTTGCTGCTCCAATTTGTGTTGTAAGTTCATCCTTTTCCAAGTCCCAGGCATTACTTGTTTCCTGAAAGTATGTGGATATCGCCTGAATTTTTTCATTCAATTCCAAAACAGTGGCTTCAAGACTTTTTTTTTCAGAAAGCACAGCTTCGCAATAATCTTCTCTCTCAGAAATCTCTCTTTTGAATCTTTCCTGAGCATCCTCTAAATCTTTTAAAGATTTAGAAACGGCGGCCGCGCACTCCTGATCTTTATTTTCAAGTTGTTCTGTCAAATTCTTAACTATTTTATTAAAGTTATCTTTGACTCCTGCTGGTACTTCATCATCAAAGTGCTGATTGTCGACGCTGTACTGGATGTTTGTAGTTGTTGCGGTGGCAGATTGACGAATATTATTTTGTGATTGCGTTTCTGTGAGTTTCTCCGACAAACCAGCAGTTTCTTTATCATGGAACTTCTGCTCGTCTTTCGTGGATTCAGATATTTTCTTATCATCATCTTTGGTCTCCCGGAAAATTCTTTTGCCGGAAATGATTTTCTTTTTGTTCTTTCCCATGATAATATGTAATTAAAAAAAAACACAAATGGTTCTGGTCAGAATCAGGTGCTATATATACAAACTCTCTAAACCCTTTCACACCTCGCGTCGACTCGTGTCGTTCACCATTACGCGTTATATAAATTAAAAACAACCAAAGGCCCAACTAAAACTCGATTCTCTAACTAGAAGGGGATAATGTGTAGGATCATGGGTTGAACGGAAACATAAAATGATGAAGTATAGGATTACAAATAGTAGGAAACAATAGTAAACCTTAAAGTCAAAGGAATAACATTGAGCATTATTTCTATAGAATTAATTGCGGTATAGTATTAAGAACGGTAAAATAGTAAGAACTAAGGTTTAAAGATCAAAGTATTGACTATGTTTAGTGTTGATGGCTAAAACTTTTAGAGTTAGTGGCAAGTGTAAATGCATTGAATGCATTGAGTATGTTTAGTGTTGATGGGTAAAATATTTAGAGTTAGCCGCAAGTGTAATGATTAAGGATAAACTTTGAATGATTATTAGCTATATATTAATAAAGAATCAATTAAGAATAAATCATTAAAGATTATGAATCATTATGGTGAAGAATAAACAAGGTTAAATATTAAGGTTTAATAATGAAATGTTAATTTTATTTAAAATAAAGTTTAAGTCATTATTGTATATAGAATAAAACTAAAAAAAGATTAGTAAATTTTAAGTCATTATTGTATATAGAATAAAACTAAAAAAAGATTAGTAAATTTTAAGTCATTATTGGTATATAGAATAAAACATAAAAAAAAATTAGTAAATTTTAATTATGAGAGAATACATTTTTGTACTAATATTTAAAATTTATATCAAAGAGATCAAAACATAAATATTCCACAAAAGGGAGAAGGAAATTTATGTTGCTTTATGTGCAACATATTAGGAAAGCATTCAACATCATTTTGATGAAGTTTGAAACAGGTTGAGTAAACTTATTAATTAATTTAGAAATATTGAACATTGATTGTAGTAATTGTTTTTCCTGTAATGTACAAATAGTCCATCCTTACCCTTATAAATAAGAGTTTTATAACAACTTGAAGTTTTTTGGCATGGCTAATGTGTCTCACAATTGGTATTCTCCATGTATTTAGTCATCTAGTTGGTTGAAAAGATTTCCTGAAAATGGTACGCAAGTGTGGGTGCAATTTTTGAAGATCGAAAGAGTTATGGACGAAACACTAACAATGTCTTTTTTTACTTAAGGAGTCATGACACAAGAAAAATATAGAAAAATATATATGTTATATTTTAAAATCAGATATTTGGAATCTGCAGAACAAATGCTATCCATGTCTAAAATTTAATAGAAAATGATGGTGCGTAGCATACTGTAACCAGTGGCTAAACAAATGCATCATGAAAACACAATGTAATGCTCAATTAACCATGATTTTTCGTACTCCAAGGAACATGCATGATGAATGTGAAGCAAAGTATGAAGAAGACAAATAGGCATAGGAATTCCATGCCAGCACATGCGTAGGTTTGACCATAATGTGAAGAAACATCCACGCATTTTGTTTAAATTCAAATATTGAGCTTGCCAAAACAAAATGCGCATGTGTTGTAGTTTTCAAAAACACGTGCACGATTTCTAACCTCATAATTTTATTATTTCTCGATTATAAGTTAAAAAAATGCAGGATGATAAGGGGTTAAAGGTAGAAAAGGGGGGGAGGTGGGTGGTTAGGGGTTAGATGGCGAAGGGCTGGTAAGAGGTTAGAGGCAAAGAAATAGGTGGGGCCTGGTAAGGGGTTAGAGGTCGAGAAATGTTCAGGGGGGGGTGGTAAGGAGTTAGATGCTAGAAAAGTGTGTTGATGTAGTTGTAACATCGGAATGTATTCACTTGTATATCTCATGTATTGTACCCCGATGTTTGTATTGGGAAGTATTTGTAACGTAATTCAGTCATGTCACACCCCGATGTTCTTATCAAGAGATTCAATAATATAAACAAGTCATGTAAAGTCATAGAGGGTAACCCTCCTTATCGATCAAGGGTTAAATTTCCCATAGTTGTAGGGCCCTAAGGATATTAGACTCTCCTAGAGAAGTTGGCCCTAGTGAGTTATTGTCAAGTCAAGAATTAGTATAAATAGAGAGTGAGCCTCTCTATTTATCACATAGTCACTCACACTTAGTTGTATTACATAAGTGAGAGAGAAGCAGATGGGATAAGAGAGAGAACAACTGTCGGAGATCATCTTATGTCTTTGGGTTTTACTACTGCTATAGGTGCTTATTCTATCTTCGAGGAAGTTGCGGGGTTTTATCTTTTATGGTTGTCCTAAGGAAAATATTTGTGTCTATTGTCTCTTGTGATTGATTGTTGTGCATGTTATTCTCTCGGATAAGATCCTAAGATAATACTGTCTAAATTGATAAAAATCTAACATGGTATTAGAGCTACCTGAGAAGAAGACACTTTGTAGCTGCAGAATCTAGGGATTCTTAACTTTTGGGTCTGTCTCAACAATCCATCAACAAAAAGGAGGCTAGGATGAACCTCCATTGAAGGGTGCATATTTCTATCGAAGTAGAATCTGATTCTGAGCATTTTCAGTTTTTGACCTACCACTACATCAAGAAATTAGGGATTTTCACTAAAGAGGAATTTTTGAGTGAGCCGAAGCTAGAATTTCTCTCCTCCTCAAAATTGAAGTAAGAGACAAAAATCAAGTTTTTTGGTTGGGTAGAACTCCGATAAAGTCAAACCCTAATTTGTCGTGGGACCAGAAAACCAACACTACAGAAGATCAGCTCCAGATCTAGTTTTCAGCCTCTCAAATTGGTAAGATCTAAATCTTTTGTATTTCTAGTTGAGGTTGTCATTTAAGATGTCTCACCACACCAAGATTAATGAAAATATTGAGGGAGATGATAACTTCTGAGCCTGGAAGTATAGGATCTCCCTGGTCCTGGAAGAAAATGAGTTGGAATCTTACATCAGTGAAGAGGTTCCACTTCCAAAGGGAGATAAGGCTAAGGCCTTAAACAAGAAAGAAATTTTTCATGGCCAAGAGGATTATTTCTAATTCAATTAAGGATCACCTCATACCACCGGTGTGGTTACTAAAGACACCTAAAGAAATGTTTGATTCCCTCACCAAGCTATTTGAAGCGAAGAACATAAACCAGAAGATGAATTTGAGGAACCAGTTGAAGAATGTGAAGATCCAGAATGTGGAGACCATACAGTCATACTTTATAAGGGTGTCCTAGATCAAAGAACAACTTAAAGCAGTGGATAAAGAAGTGGAGAATGCAAAAATCATGATGACCACCTTGAATGGTCTCTCTAGGTCACGAGACTCTTTCATTCAAGGAATTTTATCTAGAAGAAAACTAGTCACCTTCGGTAGACTATGGGAGGAATGTTCACAAGAAGAAGCTCGAATAGTAGCCCGAGAATAAAAGATGGGAAGTGAAGATCAAGATCTCACAGTACACTCCAAGAAAATAAGAATGGACTATCATCATCACAAAGGTAAGTACTCTCACCAGAAAGATAAACCTAGAAGATTTAACAGAGATCTTTCTAGTAGCAAATGCTTTACATGTGATGAGAAAGGACACATCTCTCGAAATTGTCCCAAAAACAAAGGTGGCTCTCAAAAGAATAAGAACTACAAGAGAAGACATCATGCTCATGCTGCAAAGGATGATGAACCTTCCAAGAAGAGAATCAAACAAGAAAGTGATGATTCTTCGAGTGATGAAGAATATGTTTTAATTTCCGTTCTCATGGGAACTATCGCACGTGGAAGCAATGATTGGCTTATAGATAGTGGGGCTTCCAACATATTATGGGATTCAGAGAATCATTTGTGAAACTATGAGAACATGAGTCATCCCATAAGGTGAAACTTGGGGATGACTACCAATATCCAATAAAAGGTAGTGGTGAATCCTCCTACAAGCTAGACTCTAGAAAGTATATGGAGATGAAGGATGTCTTGTTTGTACCAGGACTAAAGAAGAACCTCCTATGTATCTCTGCATTGAATGCAAAATCCATGAGGGTTGCATTTGTAGTTGGCCAAGTTCTTATGTCTCCAAAGGGAAAAACCATAGATGATGCAGTTGTGATTGGAGAGCGAGATGGAGGATTATATAGGCTAAAGGGCCAACCAGAACAAGTGTTGATCCATGAATCAATAGATCCAAATGAACTTCGGCATAGAATTCTTGCACATGTGCAGTATAGGGCACTACCATTTGCAAGAAAAGATGTTGAAGGTCTTCCATAAACATAGAAAAAAACATGACGGTGTTTGCAAAGGACGTGCGAAAGGAAATAACACAAAGAAGACATTTCCAAGTAGCGAAAGAACGGAAAAAGGAATCTTGGAAGTCATTCACTCCGATGTATGCAGACCGATTGCATCGAGTTCACTAAGCGGGTATGCATAGTATGTTTATTTCATTGATGATTTTTCTAGGAATACATGGATATACTTAAAGAACAAAGATGAAGTATTCAGCAACTTGAAGGAATTCAAAGCCTTGATCGAGAACCACACAGAAAAGAAGATTAAAACCTTCGATCAGACAATGGCAGAGAATTCACATCAAATGAATTCAAAGAATTATGTAGAGATTGAAGGATTAATAGGGAGTTTACCACTCCATATAATCCACAATAGAATGGGGTTGCAGAAGGGAAGAATAGAACGATCATGGAAGTTGCAAGGGAAATGGTTCATGATAAAGATCTTTCCATGCATCTATGGGTAGAATCTGCTAGAACAGTTGTGTATGTACAAAATTTTACTCCACATAGAGTACCCGAGAACAAAACACCTGAAAAAGTCTTCTCCGAAAAGAAACCAGAAGTTAGTCATCTCAAAATATTTGGTTGTCTAGTGTACATACACATTCCGAAAGAAAAGAGGACAAAGTTAGATCCTTCAAGGAAGAAGGGTATATTCATGGGATATAGTGAAAGCTCGAAGGCTTATAAAATATACTTCCAGGGATTCAAGAATATCGACATCAGTAGGGATGTAACATTTGACGAAGACTCATCTTACAACAAATCTAGAAAAAGACCTACTAAAGAACCTGAAGAAATAGAAGTACACAGAAATCAAGACACAACTATGAACGATACAACTCAAGAAGAAGATTAGGAAATAGAAGAACCCCATGAACCTGTAGATCCACCCTAGGAGACAAATCCTCACAAGAGGAAACCTGCATGGGTACAAGAGGCTATCCAAGGTGCAAAAAGATATGGGGCTCTAGAAGAAATTCACAGAGAAAAGGAAAAGAATGAGGTCCTTCTCCAGTTATGTAGCACTCTTATGTGACAACATTGATAAAGAACCTTCCAACTATGAAGAAGCCACAGAGAAGAACGAATGGAAGGATGCTATGATCAAGGAGTACTAGTCGATCATGAAGAATGATGTTTGGGATGTTGTCCCTAGACCAGAGGAGAAGTCTGTTGTAACTTCCAAATGGATTTATAAGATCAAGCATGCTGCAGATGGAAGCATAGAGAAATCTAAAGCAAGATTTGTGGCTTGTGGATTCTCCCAGAAAGAAGGAATAGATTATGAAGAGACATTTGCACCTGTAGCCAAATACACTTCCATTAGATCGGTACATTCCTTGGCTGTAGTGATGAGATGGAAGATACATGAGATGGATGTCAAGACTGCTTTCTTGAATGGTGTAGTGGAAGAGGAAGTGTATGTGTAGCAGCTACTCAGTTTTGAGACACATGACAGAGAAAATCAAGTGTGTAAGTTGAATAAATCCCTGTACGGTTTGAAATAGGAACCCAAGACATGGTACGACAGAATTGACAGCTTCCTATATAGTTTGGGCTTTACCAAGTGTAAAGCAGATCCCAACATTTACTATAAGGTTGAAGAAGGGAACCGAGTGATACTCCTACTATATGTAGATGATATTTTTGTAACAGGTGAGGATGGGTTGATTTTGATACGAAGAGGAAGCTTGCTGCCAAGTTCGAAATGAAGGACTTGCGTATGATGCATTACTTTCTAGGCATGGAGGTGTGGCAGAATGTACATGGAATCTCCTTGGTACAAGGGAAGTATGCAGTAGAGATCTTGAATAGGTTTGAGATGATGGACTGAAAGTCCATGACCACAACTATGGCATCAAACCTGAAGCTATTGAGTGATGCTTCATCAGAGTTGGTTAATCCTACGATGTATCATCAAATGATTGGGTTTTTGATGTAACTGACGAACACGAAACCATATATTTGCTTTGATGTGAACACATTGAGTTAGTACTTGAAGGATCCTAGACATGTTCACCTAATTGTTGCAAAGCATATTTTGAGGTACCTAAAGAGTACATTTGAGTATGGGCTCAAGTATGAGGTGAATCAGAAGATTAACCTGGAAGGTTATGTGGATTCATATTAGGCAGGCAATGCCATTGATAGGAAGAGAAATTCTAGGTGTTGCTTTAGTATGGGATTGGGAGTGGTCTCTTGGTTTAGCAGGAAGCAATCCTGCATGGCACTGAGTACAGCTAAAGCAGAGTATGTTGCATCTTGTTCAAATAGTTTTGAGGTAGTATGGCTGAGGAAGCTACTTTTTGATTTGCTTGGTCTCTAGCTAGATGCTACTCGTATATATTTAGACAACTAGAGTTGTGTGAAGTTGTCGGAGAACCCGTTGTTCCATGACAAGTCGAAGAATATCGAGATCAAATACCACTATATCAGGGATATGGTTCAGAGAGGAGTAATGAAGCTCCAGTATGTTACGACGGACGAGCAGATAGCTGATGTTTTGACCAAGCCATTAGCCAGAGTGAAGTTTGAGTACTTCAGGGAGAAGCTTGGTGTTCATCATATCAGGGTTCTTTCCAAGGGGTAGTGATGAGTCCCTAATCCCTTCCGACATGGTGGTAGGTGAGGCCTTCTATTGTTGGACGTAAGTGTTGAGCCCTTCTAACATGGTGGTAGGTGGGGCGTTCCATGGTCATATGTAAGTGATAAGCCTTTATGACATGGTGGTAGGCGATGCCTCGCATGGTCAGATATAAGTGTTGTTCCTTTTTGGCATGGTGGTAGGATTGGTTCCTCCCATGGTCAGATGTAAGTGCTGAGTATTGCATCCAACATGAAAAAGGGCTAGCTCTGTAGTGGAAATCCTTGCAGAGGCAAGATATTACATCCAACATGAAAAAGAGATGGCTATGTAGTGGAAATCCTTACATAGGCAAGGTACTACATAAAACATGAAAAAGGGTTGGCTCTGTAGTGGAAATCCTTGTAGAGGCAAGGTGCTGCGTCGAGTATGAAAAAGGACTGGCTCTGTAGGGGAAATCCTTGTGGGAGGAAAGGTGTTGCATCCAGTATGAAAAAGGACTGGTTCTATAGGGGAAATACTTACGAGAGGCAAGGTGCTGCATCTAGTATGAAAAAGGACTGGCTCTGTAGGGGAAATCCTTGTGAGAGGAAAGGTGTTGTATCCAGTAATGAAAGGACTAGCTGTGTAGGGGAAGTCCTTGCAAGGAAAGGAAGTGCATACAACATGAAAAACATTTTCCTTTGTTGATGAAGACCTCATGGAGGCTATTCATACAACCGACATGAAAAAAGGATGGCTCTGTAGAACTTCATATGACAAGAAAAAATGAGAGATAGCACCAATTGATTGAGATAGCAAAAGCAGTAATGTTGATGATGATCAAGTGATCATCCAACTTTTATGACGATCCAATGATGATCCATCTTTGATGATGATCCATTGATGATCCAATGATACAGTGATGATGATCCGATGATCAAGACTTGATGTTGATCCCATGATCCGATGATCTAGACTTGATGTTGATCCAGAGAACAAGACTTGATGAATTGTGTGTAGAGAATACCTTCCTAGTTAAGAGGAAGTTTTGATGTAGTTGTAAATTTGGAATGTATTCACTTGTATATCTTATGTATTGTACCCCGATGTTTCTATCAGGAAGTATCTGTAATGTAATTGAGTCATGTCATACCCCGATGTTCCTATCGAGAAATTCAATAATGTAAACAAGTCATGTAAAGTCATAGAGGGTAACCCTCCTTATTTATCAAGGGTTAAAGTCCCCGTAGTTGTGGGGACTTAGGGTTATTAGACTCTCCTAGAGAAGTCGGCCCTAGTGAGTTATTGTCAAGTCAAGAATTAGTATAAATACAGAGTGAGCCTATCTATTTATCACACAAACACTCACACTTAGTTGTAGTGCATAAGTGAGAGAGAAGGAGCTGGGATAAGAGAGAGAACAACTATCGGAGATAATCTTACTATCTTTGGGTTTCATTGTTGCTATTGGTGCTTATTCTATCTCTAAGGAAGTTGTGGGGTTTTCTCCTTTATGGTTTCCCTGAGGAAAATATTTGTGGCTATTGTCTCTTGTGATTGATTGTTGTACATGTGATTCTCGCAGATAAGATCCTAATATAATACTCTCTAAATTTATAAAAATCAAACAAAGTGATCGTAGTCATTGTTTTTCTCGTAATGTACACATAGTCCATCCTTACCTTTAAAATAAGAGTTTTACAACAACTTGAATTTTTTTGGCATCGATTATGTGTCTCACAATTGGTAGTCTCCATGTATTTAGTCATCTAGTTGGTTGAAAGGATTTCCTGAAAAATATGTATGTTGAAATTTTTTGTTTTATTGCTGAAAATTGGAAGGGACTTTTATCTCATCTTTAAAGTGCTCCTCTGTTGAAGTATGTAGTTCTTCCAATAACATAGATTTGGAAAGTGTATCAAGTTATGCCTTCTATGGAAGAATTTATCTTTCGTTAAAGGAGTCAAAAATATCGTGGCTGATCAAATGGTATGAGTAGCTTGGAAGTGTCACCAAATATTATTTAATTCTTGAATCTTATACTTAGAAGGAAATTATTGGAAGGTTGAATCAACATCCAAAAATTAAAGAACTTTCTGTCTCAAAGTTTGTTGAACGACTCTTGCATGTAGTATTAGACTCAAAAAAGGTAGGCTTGGTATCACCACCACACATTTTTTCGACTATTCAACTACAAGTAACTACATCTAACCCAAAAAAATTAATAGTCTTTCCGAAAATATTCCCCTCATAGTTGAAGGTGGTAATATCATTAGGAAATGAGGCTCTCTAAAGTTTTGTATCCTTCCTTCTTTCATGAGTAACTAGGCCAAGTTAATGGAAAGGAAACCCTATACTATTGTGGGTTTTTCAACCCTTTTTTAATATTACCTTACATTGCAACCTTGTTAAGCAGTTTTGATGCATTCAATTAATGATTTCGTTTCATTATTTCAAAGATAAATTGACGAAGTAATTATTACACAACTATTTCCTTTGAATTCCAATATTCTTGTTCTTTTCCATGATCTAATAAAAGACAATGCATTTCTTCTTCTATAGTGGATCTTTCACTCTCTATCACACCCCTACTCATCCACCTACACCTAACCTTAATTCCCCCTCTCTTCCTCTATAATCCTCTCCCTAACCCTTAATAACCTATTGTATCACTCTCTTTTCCCCCTTTCTCCAATTACCCCCAATCTTCGAACACCGCACTTGGTATCTGCCTCAAACTTCTTAACAACCCACTTGGTATCTACCTCAAATTTCTTAACACCCCACCTCTATCTCTACCT
>LPNX010983725.1:311203-344729 GCA_001517045.1 Pseudotsuga menziesii | reverse complement strand
TATATATATATATAGAGAGAGAGAGAGAGAGAGAATCAATAGATATATCACTATATAATATAATATCCCTATCACTAACACCCCCTCATATCTCTCTCTCTCTACCTTTACCTCTAACCCCTTACAACCCACCAATGTTTCTCTCTCGCTCTCCTCCCATCGTATTCCCCTTAAGTCATACTAATCCCATTTTTCACTCTCTCTCCCTCCCCTACTCCTCCACCTACACCTAACCCTGACACCTTCTCTCTCTTTCTATCTCTCTCTCTCTTCCCTCCTATCCCTCACTCTTACTAACCCCATTTATAACTCTCTTTATCCCTTGATACACTTACCCCCAATATCCTAATACCCCCTATTTCTGTACCTATAATGTTTTAGCAACCCCTATAATTGTTTCTCTAATCCCTTATCCCCCACCAACCTTTTAATGTTATCATCCACAAACGAAATAATATAGTTGTCATGTTAAAAATTGCGTACACGTTTTAATGAACAAAAACACATACATTCCTGGATTACATATGCTCTTAAGCCCCCAAACCGCCTAATGTGTCCCCTCTATAGCACCTAAATACTCCCGCATTAATATAACCTCCCTCCAACCCTTGATACCCTAAAAACCACTAACAGACCCTAATATTACTTCACCTAACACACACACACACACACACACATCCGCGGGTCTCTCCATACCACTAACATTTCCCCTACTCTCTCTCTCTAACACATAGACACCCACATCCCTATGTCTCCCCCTAGTACTAGCACCCACACTCCTCGCTCTGTCCCTCTCTCACACACACATCCCTATGTTTCTTCCTACAACTAACACCCCCCCTCCTCTCCCCCCGCCCTCTTCCCTCTAACTCATACTAACTCCCTCTCCCCCCACTAACTCTTACAACCCTCCCTCCTCCTTACCTGCCTCTAACACCCTCTCTTCCTCCTACTCTTTCTCTCTCCCCCTTCTTATCCATTACCTCTCCCTCACTCTCGAACCAAAACACCCTAACTCCACACCTATACCACCATTTCTCTCTAATCACCCTAATTTCCTCCCAAAACCCACCCCCTCATCTCTCTCTCACCCCATGACTCTTACTAAACCCGTCTCTCACTCTCTCCTACACCCAAAATCATACGACTACATCTAACCCCCACCCCCTAATACAACACCACCTCATTCTCTCTCTCTCTCTATCAAACACACACAGACATGACACAGATACACACACATCCGTAAGTCACCCCTCCTCCTCCTCTCGCTACCTCTAACCACAATCCTCCTCCTCTCTCTCTCTCTCACACACACACACACACACACACACACACATCCGTAGGTCTGCCCCCTACAACTAAGACCCCCCTCCTCGAGTGTTAGCCATTAGAGAAAATATTTCCATAGAAAGGAGTATGAAATATTTGTACCAAGGGTATCAACACAATGAAATGATTATAGTGATATAAGGGTTTAGATAGAACCCAAAATCCCTCTCTCTCTCTCTCATCTTTTTATATTGGGATTTTAAACTAGGAAATGAAAGGGAATACTAGGTGCTATAGCTCTTTGATATACTGAAAGTGTCCAACAATAGTACTCTACCCATTTTCTCAGGGAAGTAGCTGAGGATGCTCGACCATGCCTTCAGTTTTACCACTCGACTACCCAGGTACTATAGAGTAATCTTCCCAAGTGTTGTATTTGGTAAGAAAATAGTAGCAAGATGATTGATTAAATTAATTCTAAATCTGGTTTCATGTTTCCTAGGGGACTTCTGATATACTTGAGGATATTTGAAAGTTGAATTATGTATAAACGTGTTGTCTAATGTGGTACTACTTGAACAAGTACCAAAATAGGTTACAATGGTGTTGAATAAACATCAATAAGTATCAATTGTATTCTATGGGTGTGTTCTTCCCCAACCGAAGGTTTAGTTGTTGAAGGAAAAATCATTGTGTTATTTATAGATGTGAAAACATGTCTCTAGCCTAAAAAAAAGTTCTAAAATTTTAATATTAGGAAAGTGCTCTAATAGGTGAGATTTTGTCTATGGAGCAAATTTAATTCCTGATATTATTTATGTTTACTGAATAAATAGAATCAATAGTGGAGATTAGTTAGGTGATCTATTTTGAAGAATGAATATCTTATAATCCTATTTCTATTCTATTTGAAAACTCTAAGAATGCCTTTCATAGGAGTAATTTTGAGTGGTCATGTTCGTCTCTTTTGTTTTAGTTGTGAAATGTGTTTTCGGTGTTCAATGCACTGTAAATATTTAATTGTTTAAAATATGTATTTTGATTTTTTTTATAGGTGAGGTATGTTTAAAATATTTTTTTTTTTTTAAAGTAAGATAAGCATAAAATCAATATTTATTTGATTTTTTTCATGTTTTTAAATCGAAAAAATAATAATCTTGTCCATTTAACCAAAATAATTTAGAGAGTGGATTGTGTGTTTTTTTTATTTTACTAATATATAAATAAAAAATTAACTTGTAATTATAAATGTAAATCATAATGATAAGATCAACTAAACTATAAAAGTATTGTGTTGTGAATACAACCTTGTGAAGTCCATATTTTGAACATTGTGTAATTATGGTCACATTGCCTTCTTCAACATCACAATATCTATTTCACACTAGCGATTTTGTATTGATTTTTATTCCTTACATCCATAATTATCCCCCAAACTCTTCATTATGAATTAGATATTGGCCATGTTATGTTTCAGTTGTACCCAACGCACCTTCAGGTGTACCCCAGGGAGAGAAGGCCAAATGTTTCGACCATGAGGGGTGTTATTGAGTGACGGTGGTCATGGATGGACCCTTTGGTCCTCCTTTAAGGGTGCTATGGCTTAATAGCATTTCTAAATTACCTTTTAAAGAGGTTTTAAACCTTAGGATTTGTGTCTTGGGCCCCTAAAGGTTGACTACTAGGTCTCATGGCTACAATTTCTTCTTATGCGCTCTGGTGGCCTTTGCTTCAACTATGAGGCACTAGTATTCAGTTGTCACCACTTCTTAAAACCTCCTGGCCCTTCAGTTCATGGGTCCTTACTCTCTTTGGCCTTCATTCCTCAGAGGAAGGAATCCTCCATGCCAGATCATTTCCATTCTTTGAGGAGAGAGTTGAGGGATTTTACAATATTCTAGGGGTTAGATGGCGTATAATGCCCTCCCTCTAGCCTTCTATGGCCTTTTGTTTAGAGAGATTCACTGATATGAGTGTGTTTTGGAACCTCGGGGTGCAAATACCCCATGTACCCTACCTTAGTTTATATTTTAGGGTGCATCCATGGAGCTGGGTTACACTTTTTGGAGAGGAGCTTTCGGTAAAAATACAAAAATGTACCTCGATCGAGCAATTTTTAAACCCTTGATCAAGGTCTTAACACCTCGATCGAGGGTTTAATAAAAACTTGATCGAGGTCTTAACGCCTCGATTGATGGTTTAACAAACACTCGATCAAGGTTTTCTTAAACCCTTAATCGAGCTTCTACTAAACCCTCGATTGAGATGTTATAACCTCTATCGTGGGTTTAGCAGAATCTTGATCGAGGTCTTAGAAGATGCTTGATCGATGGTTTAAGAAAACTTAGACTGAGGTGTTAAGACCTCGATCAAGCTACATACATCAATCAAGGTCCCTCTGCAAGAAAAAGTATAAAAAAATTTGTGGGGACCTGCAACCTCTGTTTAGGATTTTCTTCACACAGAAGACCTCGAGTGAGCTACATCGCAACCTATGGAGGTGGAGCTGCAAAAAAACCAACCACAACCTACCTTACAAGTTATCAAAATTACCAAATCTTGGATTTTCTATGTCATGGGGATTAAACTCTAAAACAATCCTTCAAGGCTCAACTTCGTTGAACTAAACCTAAAAAACAAGTCATCAACGCTCAACTTCGTTGAACTAAACCTACAATCAGTAAGTTTTATGATGCTATGTAATGCCACAAGGACATGCTAGGCATGTTTTTCCTAGGAATTTGAAATGAATTCCATTAAAATGTTGTGTGCACTATGGATGGGCATGAGGGCTGCAACTATTGTCATGGTAGGGAAAAAATAGCCTCATTCCTTCACCATTGTTGCAGGAGAGAAACAATAGCTTTAGTGTGTAAAAATAGTTTTTTAATATCAAGCATGAAAAATGTGTTGACAAACCAAAACACAAGACCCATGTAGGGCATCCTTGGTCTACTAGAGGGATATGGTGTCACGAATAGGTCTAGAAAAAACCAAGAATGGTTGTCATGGAGGTTCTCCAATTTAACCGCAATGTAAGAAACATGGAACGAGAGATTTCTAGGGGATATTTCGGTTTCAAGTTGGATATGAATTCTATTAGAAGGTTTTATGCACCAAGGGTTTCTCATGGGACCTTTACCATTAGTGACGAACAGAAGAAAGTACCTTAGGATCTTGTTGAGGATTCTTGATGTCAAGATCCTTGAAGAGTGCCAATAAGCATAGCTAATATATGAGGAGAGTATCCACAACTTATCTAAAAAAATCAAGTGGGGAATTACTCGGAATAAGGTATGTCTACAGGGAAATTTGATTCCCTCAAATGCCATGCAAATAATGCGATACTAGGATACAACAAGAGAGTAGCTACATATTTGGTCCAAAAGTGATGTGGAAATTTCTGCATGAAACTTTTGATATATAGAGAACATGATATGCTCAATATATATACATTTTCTAGAACCATGTTATGGTAGACCTCACCTATGATAACAGTTAAGGATATATTAAAATCTCTAGGGGGTGAGTACACTTGAGTCTAAGTGCATGCTTTTTTAATATCGAGTGGGATACAAGCGCCTTGGGAAGTGGAAGTGGGCCTTATCATGTAAATATGGTCATGGGGAAACAAGGGAATTAATCCCTAATTGGGGCTCCTTTATCTCCAACACCATGAATAACACCTAAAACGAAAGAATGCCAACTTCTGTTATGACCAAAACAAGAATAAAAGAGAAAGTATACTAGCTTGTAAAAATCAAAGGCTAAATAATTTTCATTCTAAAACAAAACAAAATAAGTTCCATAAAAACATGGGAAATAATTATAGAGGGTATCAGGGTAATAATTACAAAGGTTTTAAACCTCAAGATTATGTAATACCTGCTCCATTTCATCTTATTTATATATGCAATGAAATCAATTTCTCATTAATTAAAATCCATAGCTTCCTAACCACTTTCAGTTATCATATTACACTCTTCTTGAATGGGCCAACTTTGGTGGATTACTCATTGAGCTTTGGGTGTTCTATCAAATTCTTGTCGACCAATTGGATTAAATCTCTCAAAGACAACTAAAACTAACAATATCTGCTAAAACACACAATAAAACTTCTAGAGTAGAGACAAAATCCCCATTATGATGACCAATAAGAATAAAACGAAAAACTTTAGTATGATCGATTATCGCATACGCAAGTAAGAAATTAGTCACGTTAGGTTCTTATCAACATCTTTAGCTGGTTTGATGCATCATATTCTCCACCCTGAATTTAAGAACCTTGCAATGAAAAAAAGTACATATTTTGTCCAACTTAGAACTTACATCTCATACATCAATCATGTAAACATCATCAAACTATCAATATTCGTATAAACGAATAACCATCGATCAGAGTACATGGGTACCTAACCACTTTAAATGTTGATCTATTAGAATTCCCTTTAGGTACATCGTTCATTTAATTTCTTGATGAACTCCATATTATTTCACATAAATATTATTTTTTTAGGATTATCTCACCTCGTAGATTCCAAAACCAAAATAGCCCACTCATAGAGAATCAAGCCAAAACATGGAACACTCTTCTAGGTGCTTAACAAAACTGTAATAGAGGTTACTAAACAATTCATCCAAATTATCGGGGAAAAATGGAAAAGGTGTATGCATTCCAAGCTAGGTATCCTAAGGGTATTATGTTTACATGTTATATATATACATGTACATACCATTTACATAGTCCATCTCTTGGAGAGACCGTGTACACAATTTTATACTAGTGAATAGGTACCATGCATTACTTCTCTCAAGTACCAAGTATAGGTATGATGCAAGTTGAAAATATTTATAGAGAAATACATAGGATTTCTTCATAATATCCTACATTACTACATATGGCTCAAAAGTCTTGCGAGAGTTTTCCATGAAAAAGTTATAATCGCATTTTTTGTGGAAAAATAGTTTACATTTTTGGAAAATTTTGAAAATTCCCCCAATGATCGTCCCTCTAGCGAAGTTATGCACCTTTCATCTATATATCAATAAACTTTCATTGGAATAATGACGAAAACATGAAATTTGTTGGAATAACGATGAAAACATGCCATTTGTTGGAATATAGATGAACACAGTGCCATTTGTTGGAATAACAATGAAAACAAGCCATTAAGGGGAGGATCTAACATAGTGTATTTGTGGTTGAAATTTCCTATATTACTTTGGAATTCTAGCATGAGGAGGTCTTTGGGGCCATAGGAGACAAAATTGGGAGATAAATTATTGTGAATGAAAAATAAAAAAGTTTGTATGGGTGTTTGAATGGTAGGTCATTGGTAGACAGGGACATAGGAAATGGTATCTTTAATGGAATTTAAATTTAGGTATGTGATCCATCCTATAAAGAAACACTAGACTATATAAATATCCCATTCAAGGGTGTTGTTATCCCTAAAGTTGAACCTAGACCACATGGGTTCAAGATTAAAGAAATCTTTTAAAAATAATTCAATAAAATCAAAATCAAGACTGAATTGGTATATAATCAAAGATATAGGAAAATCACATTACCATTAAAGATCTGTATGACATAAAGTGGAATACAAAATTCAATATCAAGGGAACTACGAGCACTAATTTATGTAATAAAACTGACTTTGTCACTAAATATTTTAAAGATAACTGTATTTTATTACAAGAATCATGCAATGGATTCTATTCGACCATACATAGGATAAATCATAAAAAACACAATTCATAAAAATACAAAATCATCTTGTAACCATAATCATATCAAAGAAGAACCTGTATTGAAGATGCAAAGAGTTTCATGTCATACAGTATACATCGAAATTGGATTCCCATCTCTGGTTGCCACACCTTTAAAATCTAGATACTATCCTTATATACAAAACTTATGAGTTTCTGAGATAGTTATCAGATCCTATTTCTATGGATCGAATTCTTTCAAAAATAGAAAAGTCGATCTTTCTAAAATAGTTGTAATACAAGTGTAAAACAAAATACAAATAGAGAAAGAATTATGTCAAAACCTAATTGCTTTCAAAAGCCAACTATGACTCTAAGTCTAAAGACTCTTAGAATCCTCTGCCAAGACAGTTAGATCACTTAAAACCTGGGATCTTCTTTGCAATTTGGAAAACTCAGCATCTTTGTTCTCCATTCGATTGTGTGCCTCCTTACTCTGAGTCTTCATGTGTTTGAACTGCTTCTGGATGGTTCTTTTGTCTTTCAAAATGTCTTTAGATATTGAAAGTAACTTCTGATAATCTGCTTCCTTCTACTACAAATCCTCTCGTAATCTTTTATTTGCAGTCATTAACTTCTCATTAATATTCTATAAAAACCTGGTTTGTTCCTTATATGTCTGCAAATATTTCTTAATCTGGTTTAATTATGGAGTTATTTCAATGGCTTCTTCTTTCATAAGGACCTCATCTTCTTGTGGAAGCTTCGAGACTTAACAATCTTCTAAACACACTTGTTTATTTGTGCAAAATATTTCTGGTATAGACCCTGCAACTCCTTGAACATCAATGAAATTGTCATTATCTAAACAATATTGACCTTTGGATGTGTGTACAGTTTCTTCGCTTAAAGAATCATTTATCATCACAATTTCTTCATAGTCTTCATGCACAAATTCCATTTCTGCCTGCAATTTACTTCTTAACCTAGTCCTAGGCTTCACACCAATGCTTTCTGATTTGAAAAGATAAACGCGTGCTTCATTCTTTGAATTTATATTCTTTAACATCATACTTAATGTTTCAAGGTTTTCATCTGTAATTGAAACTTCAGGAAACAAATTATTCTGATTTGGTTCTTCTACATAACCCTTACCTTATGTTGTAACATACTCAGCTTGTTCTTCATGATTTCTCATTTGCTGGTTCAAGTCTTATGTTACCCTTTTTCCCTTTTCTTTGCTCCTTTATTCAAACCCTAAATCTGACACAAACTTTCCCAAATTCCTCCTTCTCTATGCATTTCTGAAATAAACAACAATTTTATTAAACCCTGATGGTATATAGAATGATTTTCCAGTTAGGTTTTATCTTGCTCACATGGATATCATTCTTCCAGTCTCATTTTTCAAACCCTGGAATTAAGAACTCACTGTAATTTGCTTGAAATACCTGCTACTTAAACCTTCTTTCTCCTTGTGTTGGAACCCCTATTGCTTCTGCAATAGACTATTCATTCACCGTGATATTTAAACTATTGAGCTGAACCATTCCATCTTTATAATTTTTTATGAAATCCATAGTTACTTGTAAATGATAACCCTGCAACTTTTCACAAAAATCAAGCCATCTAGCATTTTTCCTAAATTGGGCTGACCTTGGAAATTGCAGTATCCATTGTGTGTTATCGGGTTCCAGTCTGCAATTTAGGTTTCCCGATCTTCTTTTCACCACAATTTCTGAATCTTCTTCCATTGTTACCTCGGCATTCTGCAAACTCTTCAAAATACAAACTTCATAGAGCTAATGGAATTTGAGAACAGTAGTATGACTGGTTTTAGGGAAATATAGAATATTACTTTCAACTGTCAACACTATAAACACTGGTACCATTACTCATTACACAAAATGCCTCGATTTCATATGAAGAAAATTTGTGAAAGCATATGAGTGACACGATGTAAAAAATATTATTTAAAGATAGGACTACCTTTAAGAAATAATAATGATTCTTTTAAATCATAGTACCGAGCTTGTCAAATTTATCATGTGTTTACATACATCCATATACCATCTTTTCATTGTCATATTTTTTCACAACGAATGATATTCATGAATAAAACCATCAATGCAATACTTTTAAGGAATGCTGCTAGTTTAAGGAATGCTGCCAGTTTATAAAATCCAATTTATAATAAAACCTCCTGCTCTTGATATAGGTTCATAACTTTAAATAATAAATGGTTTGACCCTTCAAAATAAATCACAATAAAAAATATAAAAAATTATGTCACTCAAAGGTATAAAATAAGGTAAAATTAAAGAAATGAACTCAACATAAAAAAACAACTATAAAACCATAGGATAAAAATGAAAAAACGACCATAGGCTCTGACTGGGGACAAAGCTTTCCTTGTGAAGCTTTGAGAACATGTTGACCTGTGCCTTCAAAAATCTGCTAAAGTCATTTCTGTCTTATTGGGATGGAGTCTTATTCAAAGAAAATGATATATACAGTGAATATGTACAATAATACTTTATTTCTCAATATCTATGAAAATACTTTAGAAAACGTCCATTGACTGGACCTGCAATTTCTTCACCATTCAAATTTTGCAAAACAAAAGTATTGTTTCCTAGAATTTTGATCACTGTAAAAGGCCCTATCCATAAATTACTGAACTTTCCATGCTCACCTTTTTCATCCTTTTGTGCATCCCATCTGAGAACAAGGTCACCCACTATAAAGAGATCTTTTTTAACTTTTTAATCAAAGCTTTCCTTCATCCTTTTTCTATGCATATCAGTTGTATTTTCAATAGTTTCTCTCTCCTGTTGCAATTGAATTATCTGAAACATTCTTCTTCTTATATCATCAGGTTCTTCATTTATTTCCTGCATAAATTTAATGACTGGCGCAACTAACTGAGTAGGAAACACAGCATCAACTCCATATACCAATTGGAAAGGGGATGTCCCTATTGAATTTTTAATAGTTACTCTATCAGCCTAAAGAGAAAATTTTAATTTGGTATCCCAACTTCTTTTATTTTGAAATAACATTTTCTTGATACTGTTCACAATTTTTTTATTACTGGATTCTGCTAATCCATTACCCTGTGGGTAATATGGTGTGGACTATTTCAATTTAATATTATTTTCTTCACAAACTTTCATCATCTTTTCTGATTTAAAAGTAGGAGCATTTTCAGTAATTAATTTCCTAGGGCATCCAAATATACTAAGAATATTTTCCTGTAGGAAATTAATTATGATTTGTTCAGTTGCTCTCCTTATGGGGATTGCCTCCACCCACTTAGTGAAAATAACAGTTGCAGTTAAGATCCATTTGTGCTGACCACTATAAGGAGGATGAATTTCACCTATAAAATCTAAACCCCATTGCTAAAATGGACAATTTACTGTTATAGGCTTCAAGGGTAATGACCGAAGTTTATGCTTACCTGGAAACTTTTGACACTCCACACATGATCTGACCTGATGATACACATATGAAAAAAGATTAGGCCAATAATATCCTACTCATATGATTTTAAAAGAAGTTGCTTTCCAATACTTGTGCCCACCACATACTCGACTGTTCAATTCAAAAGTAATAGCATCAACCTCTTATTTCTCCAAACACTTCGACAATATTCCTCCAGGATCCTTCCAGTACAAAACTTGATCTATTAAAACATACTTCATTTATTTAAGTTTTAATGATCTGAATTCATTTCTATTCAATTCTAGAGGGAATGGTAAGTATAAAAGGAAATATACAATGTGTTTATACCAATCAGACTCACCATACTTGCTATAAACCTGCTGCTTACTGTATTCTTTTGCCATATCTTGTTCTAAATGTTCTTCCATCAAATGAAGATTTAATACCTGACAATTTGATTCGGTTAGGAGTTTTGCTAATCCCTGGCCTTTTACCAATTTTGTTGGTTTAATATCCACATCATACTCCATAACCTTTGCTATCCATCTACCTATTTTCCCCTCACTGTCAGGTTGTGCTAAAATCTCCTTGACTGTTGAACTTGGAACATATGCCAAAATCTTGGAATGTAAAACACATATTCTCAAAAATTTGAGAGTTTTAACTAATGCATATGCTTATTTTTCCATTGTATTATATTTAAGCTCTGAATCTCTTAATGTTTTACTGAAAAAAGAAATTGGTTGTTCCAAACCATCTGAATTCTTTTACAATAACACAACAGTTATAGTATCTTTAGATGCAAATGAAAAATTTGCAAAATCCTTTGTATAATCTGGAGCTATCAATATGGGTGCTTCTATCAATGCCTGCTTTATGGCTTCAAATGATTGTTTAGCCTGATTTTACCATTTAACTTCCTTATCCTTCTTGAGCATCTCAGTGATATGTTTGGTAATTTATGTGAAATTAGGAATAAGTCATCTTAAGAAATTGATCTTTCCAATGAAAGATTGAATCAGCTTTTTATTTCTAGGAATACTGATTTTTAAGATGGCCTTTACCCTCTCTTGATCTATTTTGATTCTTTCAACAAAAACAATATGCCCTAACAACTTACCTTCTGTCATAGCAAAGTGAGACTTTTTTGGGTTCAATGATAAAACAAATTTTCGGCACTTAATAAAAATCTGTCTTAAATGTTTGAGATGATCTTCATCAGACTTGGAAAATACTGTAATATCATCTTGGTATATTACTAGAAATTTTTCATTCTCCCCCACAAAGGCTACATCCATAGCCCTTTGAAAAGTCGTTCCTGCGTTCATAATCCCAAAAGGCATTTTATCATACGTAAAAGTCCCCCATGGAGTTGTGAATGATGTTTTTTCTCTATCTTTAGGCTGTACTAAAATCTTGTTATAACCAGAAAAACCATGAATCATTGAAATTCTATGAGATCCTACAAGTCTCTGCAAAATCTAATCTATTTTCGGTAATGAATAATTATCTTTCAAAGAAGATATCTCCAAGTTGCGAAAATCAACACAAAGCCTTATTTCTCCATTTTTCTTACGTACAGGCACCGAATTGCAATCATGATGAATATCATAGAGGTACAATAATTTTTGCATCTAGTAATTTTTTTACCTATTTTTCAGTTACTGGCAGCAATGATGGGTTAAGCCTTCTAAGTTTCTATTTAAAAGGCTTAGTATTTGGTTTTAGAGGAATTTTATACTGAATTATGCTAGTGTCATAAGTTTTTAAATCATGATATGACCAAGCAAAAATGTCCACAAATTCTTTCAGCAAACCAATATATTTTTTCTTTTCCTTCTCTGACAGTGATTTTGACATTTTTATCATTTTAGGCTGATCATCAAAACCGATGTTATAATCTATAACATTCTCCTCAGTGGTCTGCAAGGTGGGCTTTAACAATGTATCATCATTTGAAAACAACCTCTCAAGTGGAACAAGTCCCTTAGGAATGAAATTTCCTTTTAATTCAACAATCTTAGGATTTGCTATTGAATCATTCCTACATGGTTCATTTTCCATTAATTCAAAATCCTATTGTTGATCAACTAAATCATCTGAAAACTCACCTACTAATTCCAGAAATTCTTTTATCTCTTGATCATCATGAAAAACTTTCCATTGTTTGATGTCATCTGAAACACAGGGTCTGTATCTCACATCAATTGGATATTTCAAATGTGTTACTTTTGGAACTTTAAAATATGTTGCTGCTAAGGCTAGGGAATCAACTGTTTCATTATATTCTCTTGGAACAAAAGTTATATTGAAAGCAATAAAAATTTCAGTTAGATCCCAAGCCTCATTACTATACACTTTTAGTAAATACTACTTTACCTGGTAAACATTTTTTACTTGATGAATCACTAATTCAGAGTCGCCAAACACAACAAGCTCTTTAATATCCAAGTATTTTGCTGCTCTTAATCCCATCATCAAATCCTCATACTAAGTATTATTATTGGTTGTTTTAAAATCCAAATTGTACATCAGGGAAATGACCTCACCTCTAGCTGAAATCAATAACACTCCTTATCCTACCCCCTCCTTACTTGATGCACCATCAAAATACATCTTCCATAAACCATCTGGTTCTTCTTTCTTTATCTGAACTGGAATATCCTTCTGTACTTGTAAAACTCCTTCAACTTCATCACTTAATTGCAACATACAAGAACTAAGATTTTCATCAATTGAATAGATCTGATGATTATAAGGGTGTCTTCTATCACTTACCAAATATGCCATCTGTACTTCTCTATAAAGTCTTCTAAATTCTCCTCCAAATACTGGAATTGTAGCATATGAGAGATCCATTTGCAGATTTCGTCCCACTCTCTTTGCCCAAGATCTAAACAACAGCATACCAAATTTAGGAGAAATATCTTCTACAACTATATCCATCAATACACTTTTCATCGGTACTTCAATTAAATTCACCACCAAAACTTTAATAACCCCAATACACTTCATTGCCCTTGAATTAAACACATACAAATCACGATATGGTTTAGTAACACTCAAACCTAAAGCTTCCATGACTGCTTTTGGCATGAGGTTATGTGAAGCTCTTGAATCTATAAGAGAATTATGTAGTAGCTGATCATGTATTGAAAGAGTTACATCAAATGAAGGGGGATATTCTGAATTATCATTAGGTTTATCAAAAGTTTTTGACCCCATAGTGATAGTAGGTTTTTCATCTTGCAAATTAATTTCATTAGATGGGATAGTATTCATTGCATTTTTGAAAGTTTTAACAGCTGCTTGCCTGTAAGCTTTGTTCTTAATCAACTCCGTTAAAGGAACATGGATTTTAACCTTATTAAGTTCATGCTCGAAATTGAACCCACCTATGACATTATTCACCTCCTCAAGACTTACCACTTCATCTTTTTTCTCTTTTTGATTTAATGACATATTTTGTTTAATAGGATGAACTTTCACAATCTTTTTAGCCTTTGCTACATGTTTTACCCTTGTTCTAAGACCATATGATTTTTGTGGTATTTCTTGAAAAACTTTAGGCATGTACATTTGATAATTATTTTCTTCATAATGATCTAGTTCTGTAGCATAATGATAATCAGCTTTAGTTAGAGAATGAGAAGAAGAATCATCATCAAACTGACTAATGTTGTGTTCATGTTCTTCCAAATCATCCAACTCTCCTTCATCTATCTCATATGACTCATTATCTCTCACATTATTATTTTGAAAAGGAGTCTTAATTCTTTGTTCTTCATTTTCTCACCTGTGCCTCTGAATATCATTATTTCGTCTTTCTCTTGGCAAAAACCTAGGAGCAAAAGGTCTTCTGAACTGATTTTGATTTCTTTCTCCTTCAAGTATAGGTTTGTTCTGATTTTAATTTCCCAACTCCAACCTATCAATCTTAACAGAATTTTTTTTAATAATTTTACTCATTTCATCCATTTTACTGTCTGAAGATCTTCCTGTAGGATTAGATGTAATGATTTCCTTTTTACCTTTTTTGTCCACAGTTTGATATTCTGTTTCCTCTTTGAGTTTGTTTGAAGCCAAAATATTAGACACTACTTCCAATGCTGCATCTTGCCTATTTTGAAGTGACACGGACTTTATTTCCCTCAACAACAAAGAAAACCCATGATCAAACGAGTTTTCATAAGTTAACTTTGTTGATGTCTCTGAGGGTTTTACTTCAGCTGGTATTCTACGGTACATTTTATTGAACCTTTTAGAAAAATCTCCCACAGCTTCATCCTTCTTTCTTTTCAATGATCCAAAATTTGTAATGTAGTATAAATAATCTTTAGTATCTCTCCATTGTCTCATGAACACCTCTTCTAAAGCATCTATACCATATAGAGATTTTGGTGGTAATTCTCTAAACCATTGTCTCACCTCACCATCTAAACTTTGAACTTTGAACAAAAACCCTCATCCAAACATCTTCATTTTCAAAATTATGATTGTCTGCATAACTCAAGTATGTGTTCTAGTGTTCTTTTGTAGTAACATCTCCTTGACCATTAAATCTAGCAATATATTCCTGGTAATATCCTCCTATGAGAGCATTAAGAGGATGGGGAAAAACTAATGGGGCATATCTTGCTGCTACCATAGAAGCCATCCGATTTTGAGGGTGAGCCATTCTAGGACTCGAAATACTTGAAATTGTATTAGACTGATGGGTGCTTGAATGTTATGATGAAGGAGGAAAATTACTAGGATTTGGATGATTCACTGGGATGGTCTTAACAAAAGGTATGTGGGTTGAAAACAAAGAATAAGCTCCTGTCTGCAATGCTTCAAGTTTAACCTTCTTAGAAAACAAAGGATTTGTGAAGACTTGGAAATTATCAATTTGAGAAGGGGTAATCGCAAATCTAATTCTTCTTTTCCTTTTTTTGAATGTGGATCAAAATATGGAACAGGGATAGATGAAGATTCAGGAATCTCCAAGGTTGAAGGATGTTTAAATTTTTCTAATGAGGTAGAGCTCAACCTTCTCCTAGCTTCTTTTAATATCTGTTTAGGATCCGAGACTCCTAGATTTAAAGGTGATGAGGGATTTCCTCGAGTTCCTATCTTTTTTGAAGCCACTATAACTTTTTGTAGGTGAATGATGTAGTCTATAACGGGTCTCACTGATCTTGTTCACCTTCCAAAATCAGATTCATAAAAATGTCGAATACCTAAGGAATATGTTCTTTCATTTCTCCGTCCCCGGCAATGGAGCTAGAAGATGTTTTCCCTAAAGTTGAACCTAGACTACAGGGGTTCAAGCTTAAAGAAATATTTTAAAGATAATTCAATAAAATCAATATCAAGACTGAATTGGTATATAATCAAAGATATAGGAAAATCAAATAACCATTAAAGATCTGTATGACATAAAGTGGAATACAAAATTCAATATCAAGGGAACTACGAGCACAAATTTATGGAATAAAACTGATTCTGTCACTAAATATTTGAAAGATAACTATATTTTATTACAAGAATCATGCGATGGATTGTATTCAACCATACAAAGGATAAATCATAAAAAACACAATTCATAAAAATAAAAAATCAGCTCGTAACCATAATCATATTAAAGCAGAACCTATATTGAAGAAGCAAAGAGTTTCATGTCATACAGTATACATCAAAATTGGATTCCCATATCCAATTGCCACACCTTTCAAATCTAGATTCCATCCTTATATACAAAAATTCTGAGTTTCTGAGATAGTTATCAGATCCTATTTCTATGGATCGAATTATTTCAAAAATAGAAAATTCGATCTTCCTAAAACAGTTGTAATACAAGTGTAATACAAAATACCAATAGAAATAGACATCTGTGAAAACCTAATTGATTTCAAAAGCCAACTATGACTCTAATTCTAAATACTCTTAGAATCCTCTGCCAAGACAGTTAGATCACTTAAAACCTGGGATCTTCTTTGCAATCTGGCAAACTCAACATCTTTGTTCTCCATTTGATTGTGCGCCTCCTTACTTTGAGTCTTCATGTGTTCGCACTGATTTTGGATGGTTCTTTTCTCTTTCAAAATGTCTTTAGATATTGAAAGTAACTTCTGATAATCTACTTCCTTCTCCTCCAAATCCTCTTGTAATCTCTTATTTGCAGTCATTAAATTCTCATTAGTATTCTTTAAAAACCTAGTTTGCTCCTTATATGTCTGCAAAGATTTCTTAATATGGTTTAATTCTGGAGTTATTTCAATGGATTCTTCTTTCATAAGTACCTCATATTCTTGTGGAAGCCTCGAGACTGAACAATCTTCTGAACACACTTGTTTATTTGTGCAAAAGATTTCTTCTATAGACTGTGCATGTAATATCCCGCTTATTGTACCCTAAATACCTTGTAATTATAAAAATGTTTACTGCAATTGTTCTGGTGAGGATCCCAAGGCCAAGGCCCCATAAGAAACAATAGCAGAAACTCGATATGACTTATTTATGTAAGAGGAAAAACTTAGGAGACCTAAGACTTTGATGCAGCTTAACGACGGGCAATTAAGCCCACTACGGCTAAAAAGAAAACGCATGGTCAGGGAGCCATAACTCGATAACGCAATCATATACATTATCTTGAGTATGGAAGTATTGGAAATAGGGACTCTCCCTATAATGGAATCTCTACTTCACAGAGATTATCCCAACTATGATACCCTATGCACTAAGTCCTATTATGACTAACCCCAATTAGAGGGAGTCGCAATCATTTTATGTTTACACAGCATAAAAGGAGCAAAGTAATTAAAACTTAAGAGGGAAAACCATCCTAAGAAATTAATGGACCATAGGTCGTGGCCACCTAAAATATGAAAAATATAGATATCACCGATAGGATACACCATTTAATATATTAATGGTAAAATACCCCCCTGCCTAGACTATGTACATAAAGACATATGTTGAGGTACTTTGTGAAGAGAAATATTTAGAGGTGTAGGTAGACTTTTATATATATATATATATATATATATATATATATATATATATATTGGCCATAAGAAATGCCTACATTAATCGGCATGATAAAAATAATAGTTTATTTTAGGATTCTTATAATAACTCCAAGCGTGAATTATCCTAAATAAAAGGGTGAATAACTCTTAAAGGATATTTTATTACCTTCCTTATGGGGAGGAGTGAATAAAGGATATTTTTTATTACCTTCCTTCGTGGAGAAGAGCAAATAAAGGGATTTCTGCCTTTTGAATTAAAGGAGAATTTTATTACCTTCCTTTATGCGGAGGAGCAAATAAATGAGATTTTTTATCACCTTCCTCTGTGGAGAAGAGTGAATAAAGGGAGATCATTATCCTTCCTGTAGCAGTAAGAGAAAATATAAGAAATACTTATTTCATTTCCTTGGAGGAGAATATTTTAGGAGGTTATTTAAATGGTGCTTAAACTTCACTAAGGGTGGGGGCATGTTCAAGGAAAACGCACTTGAGAGAGAGGGAAAGTGTAAGAATCTTACGTGACATGATTAGATTGATTTGGTGTGGAGATTGGAGAAAGGGGGCACCACCGTTGAGGATAATAATTTCAGCTCTGGGAGCTTTGATTGAGGCGGGATACATAATATCCTCTGCAGGAAACGCTCATGGTAAACTATTGTACAAAAACTCTAGCCGTGTTTTGATTTAGCTTCTGTAATTTGCTTTAGCTTGTGTCTGAAATAGGAGCTTCTTGGAAAATGGTTCAAAATTGTTTTCAAGGTCATATCAATCAATCGAGTTTGATAGATTGTTTTGAGCAGAAAATTAGTTGCCCGAGTTCAGCATTTTAATTCTGTCTGCTGCTCTTTACGTAAGGGTTTAGATCATAATTAAGGTGAAATAATAAATCATAATTTGATAGATTGTTTTGAGCAGAAAATTAGCTACCTGAATTCAACATTTTAATTCTATCCATTGCCCTTTATGTAAGGGTTTAGATCAGAAGTAATCTAAAATAATAAATCAGAATTTGATAGATTGTTTTGAGCAGAAAATTAGGTGCCTGAATTCAGCATTTTAATTCTGTCCATTGCTCTCTACGTAAGGGTTTAGATCATAAGTAATGTGAAATAATAAATCAAAATTTGATAGATTGTTTTGAGCAGAAAATTAGTTGCCTGAATTCAGCATTTTAATTCCGTCCATTGCTCTTTACGTAAGGGTTTAGATCATAAGTAAGGTGAAATAATAAATCAGAATTTGATAGATTGTTTTGAGCAGAAAATTAGCTGCCTGAATTCAGCATTTTAATTCTCTTCATTGCTCATTACATAAGGGTTTAGATCAGGTGAAATAATGAATCAGAATTTAGGCTAGAAACTACTATTGCCGTATCTGAAATAGGAGCTTCTTGGAAAATGGTTCAGAATTGTTTTCAAGGTCATATCCATCAATCAAGTTTGATAGATTGTTTTGAGCAGAAAATTAGCTGCCTGAGTTTAGCATTTTAATTCTGTCCATTGCTCTTTACTTAAGGGTTTAGATCATAAGTAAGGTGAAATAATAAATCAGAATTTAGGCTAGAAATTGTTATTGCCCTATCTAAAATAGGAGCTTCATGGAAAATGGTTCAGAATTGTTTTCAAGGTCATATGCATCAATCCATATTCTCTGATATATCAAGTTTTCAGAATGACAGCATGCTTTAAATGCCATTTTAAATTACTTGCATCTGTTCAAATTTCAAGAATTAAGAACAAGTTTAGAAGAGAAAATCTATTGACTGTAAATGCTAAGCGGGACTTGTTTGTATTAGTATAGAGAACTCTTACAGTGAATATGAACAAGATGAGAAGGGACCGCCTTGTTATTGTAGTATATATTTTGTTTTTCATACGGCCTTTTTTCTATGCTTCGAAGTTATAAATGTTTTTTATACGTAATACATATGATCTGGAGAGAGATGCTAATATTTAAGGTACTATAAACCTCCACAGAAAAGAGATATTGTTTATAATGTTGTATGAATATATAAGAATTATGTCTATATATATATATATATCATTTCATGTACATTGTCGTATTTACCTCTAGAGAAGATAAAGATGCAGATGTATAATGTTCCATATGAAATCTTTATGGATTGAATTCCAAAGAAACACTCCCTAAGTGGGACCCGGTGGGGTTCAATAGAAAATGATGGCAACCTTTCCGTTGTGGATTGTAACCTTTTAATGAAATGAACGTTGGAGGAATGTGACACCTTTTGGTGGATGTAACCCCAAGGTTGGGGTGAACCACATACATTTTTGTCTATCTCCTTTTCATGTGTCTGAATGTTTTATTTTCCTGACATAATTTTGTGTACATGTGATGTTGATCTGCAACCTTGTTAATGGATTTTTTCTATTGTAGGAGATAATCAAGAAAAGTTATTATAATGATTTTTTGGTATGCACATAGTATTGTTTTGATCGCATTATGATGATGAAAATGCTTGCAGTTTCCAACAAAACCACTAATAGATGAATGGTTGAATATTTTGTAAATGGTCAAATGATTGGTTTTGCAATGCATGTAGTTTGAAACTACCGAATTCAATTAGACATGCTTATTGGAATGCCATGTGAAATCTGCCACTAACATGATTGACCCATGTTGTAGTAACAATGCAACAAAATTTTACAGGTGTTTTCTTGATGCACAATTACATGTATACAAAACAAGGTTTTAATGCCCTAAGAGATATACATGACCTTATGGAATTAATAAATAGTCTCTTTAAGTGTTTACTATCTGGTATGAAACATTACTAAATGAGTCATAATTAAGTAATGTAGAAATTCCTAAGGTAAGATTTGGATTGTCGGTATCACCTTAACACACACCTTAATGGAGTTGTTACTCATAATTGTTATGACCATTTATTGCTGATAAAAACAAAAGGGAGGACATGGAAATGGGTTTTTGATGTGAAATTAAAGAATTTAAAACATAGTAACCAATATTTCCACCATGGTGTTGATTACTAAAAATGCTATTAAAAGATTGTACACTCTGAAGAATTTTAACATGGTTGTCCTTTTGATTATGGAAAAGGCGAAAAATTTAGTTCGTTCTTTCAATTTTTACACACGGAGTTCCGGGTTTGTTACATATGGTATCAGAGCCAAAGTGACAACACTCAGGCCTATTTGGGTTCAACTTATAGTTAGGACGCATGAAGATGGATAGCTCTAACCAATCAATTGTTTGTATTTGTGGATGCATGACACTGATGAACGAGGGGATAAGTTGTCCGAGTGAGCCTTCAAAGATCGAAGGAGGTAACGAAGAGGATCAAAGAAAACATCATGGAAGAAGGTATAACAAAAGTAATTCTTTCGTCAAAGCCAAATGGATCATGACCCATTATGATGGTAAGGTATTGAAAATTGGACTAAAGAATTTCCCAACAGATGTTTGAAACGTGAATGAATTATTTCGCAGTAGGGTATTCTATTGGAGTCTAAGTATGGTTCCGCTTAAAATGCTGAATTTTGCGGCATGACAGACTAAAATAGTTACAATGTTTTCTGAAATTTAAATGAATCTTATGTAAATTAAGGGCAACTACAAAAGGTATCAACAAACTTATATTTTAACTAACTGTCAGGGGTTACTTGCTCCAACTCTATCCTATCTGGAAGACGCAAGTAGAACTTAAGGGATTGAGGAATAAGTGGTGGTTCTGATTTGAGCCGGGAGTTATTCTGGCCTCAGTCGGGTTCCCTGTCTTGAAAAGAATTCTATGCACTTATAACTAGTAAATTCAACTCGAACAAAGGTGGATTGTAAATGCAGGATAATTATGGGAATAATGTGGTCAGAAGCTCCATGTCTGCTTAAATTTTGTATTTATGTTTCTCGGATGATCATATTAACTATTAAATATTTCCACAATCAGGCTAACGGGATGGTTTCTAGACTAATTTTTCCTCTTGTTTCTTTATGCATTAAAGACAACAAAAAGGGGCTTCACATGACATTAGATTATGTTATCTGGATTCTCAAACAACAAAGTAATTTTAGGAAATCATGGGAATGTTGTACAATTGGCTATTGGGAAACAGTTTGAAACTGCCTGCTAGAGACCATATTCACACACTTTTTCTTATTGATTGAAGGAAAAATTTGATGCTACAAAACTTGGAACTACCTCTCTAAAGATAGTTCTTTTTATGTTTATTTTTGTACATAAGGATTTGACATTTTTATCCAATTTCTCATCACATGTTTAAATTGTGAGAATATCTGATGTAAGAGTATGGTATAGATCTGCATTGACTAAACATTATATACTCTACCTACTATTGTCCTAGTTGACACACGACGCTATGAGTATGATCTCCAAATGAAAATATTGTCTATGTCTTGAATCTTCAAAAAACCCAATCGATTTGGAATCAATCAACCTTGTCGATGGTGGAGATGCACGAATTATTGGCTAACTTAAATCACACTTGAGGAATCATAATTTTGTAGTATTTCATACATAAATCTGCTGCAAGCATGTAGTTGTCACTCATAGTCACCTTTAGAGTTGCAAGGGGAAAGCTGATAGGTATAAATTAAATTTTAAATTACTTATCCACAGTTGTGACTAGATCGCTATGACCAGTCAGTTGTAAATAATGCTTTACAATATTTGCATATGTATTGATACACGTAATTGTTTGATTTCCTTCCATCTAAGTCATATATAGATTCGATGCCTGAAAATTCCTTTTGGATCATAGTGTACGAATTTGATACCGCATTTCAGCTATGAATTAAATGATTTGGACCTAATAATGATTGATGCCGAAAACCTGTAACGCATTGTGTTGGCTGGAATAGATCTAATAAACATTGCCATCGAAATTGCTGGTAAAGCATTGGACTTGGCATAAGTCTGATAACATGTCAAGGTGTCGAAATTCTGCTAATGCATTGAGTTGGGATTGGGGTATATCTAACAAATCTTTGATGGCATTTATATGATGCACGTGATCTAGTTGAATGGATCTAAAGGGAAAAATTGTCTCTGAATTATTTTGTTAGATGAGTCGTTTTTGAATGCCAAAGGATATAATAAGATCTTTTTCATTATAGTTTGGATATTTAAAATCTCTACCTTAATGATCGAATTGCATATCTAAAGTCTGAGTGTTGGGAAATTGCTATTAACATTTGGAAATGCTAAGTCAATGAACGACGTATAACGTCATGGAATAACTTTGCAGGTTATGTGTGAGACACCACCAACTGAAATGGACTATTTGTTTCAAAAATTCACTGTCTTAAATAAATAATCTAAAACACTCAAGAACGAGTGTTGTTTTATTACCTTATTTTAGATTTCGTATTTCAAGGTTTCTATGAACCAAGGTTTAACTGTGGATTGTGGTGTTATGTACTGGCATTGTAGGACTTTACGATGATGCTGACCATCTCAGGAGCAACGTAAGACATGGATTCTAAATCCACTTGTGAATAAGTGGTGGTTTATTCTGAATGAATTATAAGATTGTATGAACCATGAATAATGGTAAGGGTATAATCGCCACAACTTACAAAATGTTGATTAAACGAATGTAAATTCTAACGATTAAATAATGAAATTTTGGGGTATCGATAAATGCCTTGACTAACCATGTAGCCGATTCATTAATCGAGACAATGATAGTGAATTCATGTTGAGCACCAAGGAGTGTGCGATACGAATAGTGAAAGTTGAAATTTGCACTAAATATGAACAAGGAAAAATTTGAATGATGCGGGAGCACCATGGTGTTAGGAAAGTGATTGCCATGTGAGCACATTGGTGTTAGGATTATATGCTGCAAGGGCACAATGGTGTTAGGCAAGCGATTGCCACATGAGCACATTGGTGTTAGGCATATGGTGTGGAAAAAGACCTAGGCAAAATGGGACATCTAGAAGACAGGACGTTGTTTGATGTCAATGAGGGGAGAACTTTTAACTAGTGGTTAAAACGGAGAGTAACCTGAGAAACTGTGGTAAGTCCACCCCAAAATGGAAAAGAAACTCAAGGGAGAGTTTGAAAAAAAAATGAACGTAAAACATGTTGACGAATTTCCAAGTAACTATTACATGCTGAATGGGTAATGTGAGGAAGGTATTTCCTCAGCACGAGGACCACATAAATATCCAAGGGTTGGAGATAAAACCAACACCCAAAGGGTAGTAATTATATTTTATTGATGAATAAATTTCATTATGAAAATAATTGGGTATTATGATACAAATAAAAACTAGAAAGTGTCCCATAAATTGTAGATTGTTACAATGCAAAAGGGATTTATGGCTTATGTTTAAGTTGAATTATAATTTTGGACATGAATTAGTGAATAAAAATTGGGCTAGACTCGAACCTTGTGCAGGAAATTGCAGGTCTTGAATGATAGCAACTTGAGAAGGAGCGCGAAAGATCGACAAACATAAGAACAAAGTAGTTGAAGCAAGAAAGATGACTCATGAGAAGCAAGAAACTGGCTGGAAACTGGAACACCGAGGACGGTGTTAATTTCAACGGAGGGAGGATGTAATATATCGCTTATTGTACCCTGAATACCTTGTAATTATAAAAATGTTTACTACAATTGTTCTGGTGAGGAGCTCAAGGCCAAGGTCCCACCATAAACAATATGGGGAACTAGATATGAGTTAGTTATCTAAGAGGATAAACTCAAGAGACCTAATACTTTGATGCAGCTTAACGATGGGCAACTAAGCCCACTACGACTAAAAAGAAAACGAATGGTCAGAGAGCCATAACTCGATAACGCAGTCGTATACATTATCCTGAGTATCACAATATTGGAAATAGGTATTTTCCTTGTAAGGGAATCTCTACTTCGGAGAGATTATCCCAACTAGGATACCCTACGCACTAAGTCCTATTACGACTAACCCCAGTTAGAGGGAGTCACAATCATTTTTTGTTTACGCGGCATAAAAAGGGGCAAAGTAATTAAAAATTAAGAGGGAAAACCATCCTAAGAAATTTAATGGACCATAGGTCATGGCCACCTAAAGTATGAAAAAGATAGATATCACCAATAGAATATACACCGTTTAATATATTAATGGTAAAATACCCCCCCTGCCTAGACTATGTACATAAAGACATATGTTGGGGTACTTTGTGAAGAGAAATATTTAGAGGTGTATGTATACCTATATATATATATATATATATTGGCCATAATAAATGACTACATTAATGGGCATTATAAAAATAATAGTTTAAATATTTTAGGATTCTTATAATAACTCCAAGCAGGAATTATCCTAAATAAAAGGGTGAATAACTCTTAAAGGAGATTTTATTACCTTCCTCTGTGGAGAAGAGCGAATGAAGGGATTTCTTCCTTTTGAATTAAAGGAGATTTTTATTACCTTCCTTATGGGGAGGAGCTAATAAAGGAGATTTTTTTATTACCTTCCTCTGTGGAGAAGAGCTAATAAAGGGATTTCTGCCTTTTGAATTAAAGGAGATTTTTATTACCTTCCTTTATGGGGAGGAGTGAATAAGGAAGATTTTTTATTACCTTCCTCCGTCGAGAAGAGTGAAAGAAGGGAGATCATTATCCTTCCTGTAGGAGTAAGAGAAAATATAGGAAATACTTATTTCATTTCCCCGTAGGAGAATATTTTATGAGGTTATTTAAATGGTGCTTAAAATTCACTAAGGGTGGTAGCATGTTCAAGGAAAATGCACTTGAGAGAGAGGGAAAGTGTAAGAATATTACGTGACATGCTTAGATTGATTTGGTGTGGAGACTGGAGAAAGGGGGCAGCATTGTTGAGGATAATAATTTCAGCTCTGGGAGCTCTGATCGAAGCGAGATACACAATATCCTCTACACGAAACGCTCATGGTAAACTCTTGAACAAAAACTCCAGCTGCAATTTTCTTTAGCTTGTGCGATTTGCTTTAGCTTTTGTCTGAAATAGGAGCTTCTTGGAAAATGGTTCAGAATTATTTTCAAGGTCATATCCATCAATCAAGTTTGATAGATTGTTTTGAGCAGAAATTTAGCTGGTTGAATTTAGAATTTTAATTCTGTCCATTGCTCTTTATGTAAGGGTTTAGATCATAAGTAAGGTGAAATCATAAATCATAATTTAGGCTAAAAATCACTATTGCCCTATGTAAAATAGGAGCTTCTTGAAAAATGGTTCATAATTGTTTTGAAGGTCATATCCATCAATCCATATTCTTCGATATTTCAAGTTTTCAGAATGACAGGATGCTCTAAATGCCATTTTAAAGTAATTGCATCTGTTCAAATTTGAATAATTAAGAACAATGTTAGAAGAGAAAATCTATTGATTGTAAATGCTAAGCAGGACTTGTTTGTATTAGTATAGAGAACTCTTACAGTGAATATGAACAACATGAGAATGGGAAGCCTTGTTATTGTAGTATATATTTTGTTTTTCATAAGCCCTTTTTTCTATGCTTCGAAGTTATAAATGTTTTTTATACGTAATACATATGATCTGGAGAGAGATGTTGATATTTAAGGTACTATACATCTCCATAGAAAAGAGATATTGTTTATAATGTTGTACGAATATATAAGAATTATGTCTATATATATATATATATATATATATCAAATTTCATGTACATTGTCGCATTTACCTCTAGAGAAGATAAATATGCAGCGGTATAATGTTCCATATAAAATCTTTATGGATTGAATTCCAAAGAAATACTCCCTACGTGGGACCCGGTGGGGTTCAATAAAAAATGATGGAAACATTTCCATTGCGGATTCTAACCTTTTAATGAAATGAATGTCACAGGCATGTGACACCTTTTGGTGGACGTAACCCCAAGGTTGGGGTGAACCACGTACATTTTTGTATATCTCCTTTTCATGTGTCTGAATGTTTTATTTTCCTGACATTGTTTTGTGTACATGTGATGTTGATCTACAACCTTGTTAATGGATTTTTGCTATTGTAGGAGATAATCAAGAAAATTTATTATAATGAGTTTTTGGTCCGCACATAGTATTGTTTTAAATGCATTATGATGATGAAAACTCTTGTAGTTTCCAACCAAACCACTAATAGATGAATGGTTGAATATTTTGTAAATGGTAAAATGATTGGTTTTACACTACGTGCAGTTTGACACTATTGAATTCAATTAGACACGATTATTGGAATGTCATGTGAAATATGCCACTAACATGATTGACCCATGTTGTAGTAACAACGCAAAAACAATTCATAGGTGTTTTCTTGATGCACAATTACATGTATGGAAAACAAGGTTTGAATGCACTAGGATATAGACATGACCTTATGGAATTAATAAATAGTCTCTTGAAGTGTTTATTATCCAGTATGAAACATTAGTAAATGAGTCATAATTAAGTAATGTCGAAATTTGTAAGGTAAGATTTGGATTGTCGGTATCACCTTAACACATGCCTTAATGGAGTTGTTACTCATAATTGTTATGACCATTTATTGTTGATAAAAACAAAAGGCAGGACATGGAAATGGGTTTTTGATGTGAAATTAAAGAATCTAAAAGATAGTAACCAATATTTCCACCATGGTGTTGATTAGTATAAATTCTATTATAATATTATACACTCTGAATAATTTTAACATGGTTGTCCTTTTGATTATGGAAAAGGCAAAAAATTTACTTCATTCTTTCCATTTTTACACAAATAATTCCAGGTTTTTTACACTGCAACTCCATGAACATCAATGGAATTGTCATTATCTAAACAATATTGACCTTTGGATGTGTGTGCAGTTTCTTTGCTGAAAGAATCATTTATCATCACAATTTCTTCATAGTCTTCATGCACCAATTCCATTTCTTCCTGCAATTTACTTCATAACCTAGTCCTAGTCTTGACACCAATGCTTACTGATTTCAAAAGATGAAATCATGCTTCATTCTTTGAATTTATATTCTTTAACATCATACTTAATGTTTTGAGGTTTTCATCTGTAACTGAAACTTTAGGAAACAAATTATTCTAATTTGGTTCTTCTACAAAATCCTTACCTTCTGCTGTAACATACTCAACTTGTTCTTCATGATTTCTCGTTTTCTTGTTCAAGTATTATGTTACCCTTTTTCCCTTTTCTTTGTTCCTTTCTTCAAACCCTAACTCTGATATCAAACTTTCGCAAGTTCGTCCTTATCTATGCATTTGTGAAATCAGCAACAATTTTATTAAACCCCGATGGTATATAGAACAAGCAGTATGCTCTGGATGGGATTGAACCCACATAACCATATTTTGCAATCTCTTCAATAGATAAAATGGGAGATTGAGATTTAAGCTTCCATTAAGGTGCATCAACAACCTTAAATGACATTTGAAAACCCTGTCATACCGACCTTCACATGTAATATAAATTTGAACCATTTCCAAAGGAATTTGCAAGTTACGTTTTATCTTGCTCACATGAATACCATTCTTCTAGTCTAATTTTTCAAACCCTGGAATTAATAACTCACTGTAATTTCCTTGAAAATCCTGCTGCTTAAACCATCTTTCTCCTTGTGCTAGAACCCCTATTGCTTCTGCAATAGACTCTTCATTCACCATGATCTTTAAACTCTTGAGCTGAATCATTCCATATTTATAATTTTTGATGAATGCCATAGTTACCTGTGAATGATAACCCTGCAACTTTTCACAGAAAGCAAACCATCCAGCATTTTTCATCAACTAGGATGAACTTTGAAATTGGAGTATCCATTGTGTATTATCGGGTTCGAGTCTGCAAATTAGGCCTCCCCATCTTCTTTTCACCACAATTTCTTAATATTCTTCCATTTTTATTCTCGGCATTCTGCAAACTCTTCAAAATATAAACTTCACAAAGCTAATGGAATTTGAGAATAGTAATATGACTAGTTTTAGGGAAATATAGAATATTACTCTCAAATGTCAACACTGTCAACATTGGTACCATTACTCATTACACCAAATTCCTTGATTTCATATGAAGAACATTTGTGAAAGTAGATGAGTGACAGGATGTAAAAAATTATTATTTAGACAGGACTGCTTTAAGAAATAATAATGATGCTTTTAAATCATAGTACCGATCCTGTAAAATTTATCATGTGTTTACATACATCCATATACCATCGTTTCATTGTCTTATTTTTTCACAACGAATGATATTCATGAATAAAACCATATATGCAATAATTTTAAGGAATGGTGCCAGTTTATAAAATCCAATTTATAATAAAACCTCTTGCTCTTGATATAGATTCATAACTTTAAATAATAAATGATTCAAGCCTTCAAAGGAAATCACAATAAAAAATATAAAAAATTATGTCACTCAAAGGTATTAAATAAGCTAAAATTAAATAAATGAACTCAACATAAACAAACAACTATAAAACCCTAGGATAAAAATGAAAAAGCGACCATAGAGATAACAGGTGCAAAATGTAAAAAGTATGGGCATTTAAAAATCTTAAGGTGCATTTGTTGTTTCATATTTCAATATTTAAAAATGTTACTCGTATAGTAAAGACCTAATAACTCTAATTAGTGACTTAATATTTAATCAATATCCTTCCATAGATAGTGTAAAAGAGGCTAGAAATATCGACTCCCAACATCACTTTCCTAAATCTCTTCCTCCACATGATATAAACCTTGTTGTGCATATATGGATTTATTTTTTATGTGTATTTCAATGAGCATGCAATCATTGTGACTATATGCATAAGATATCATAATCATAAACATCACTATCCAATAGGACCACCCTGTCATAAATAAACTCAAGGCCATAATAGCTATAATATCGTCCGCTTTAGTAAAAGAGAACCGTGAAGATAAACATATTGAAAAATGCATAAATAGGGACTAGGATACCATTAATTCAGTCACTAGTAATGTTAATATATATCATGGGTTTGAGATTACAAACCTTGAGAAGGGATAGAATAGCCGTACTAGTTCATTTATGTGTAGTAAGTAACACTGAATTTAAGTACCGCTAGTTGTTCAAGCCAAACTCTTATTGATTTGAGCTCAAATCACTTTTGGAAATAAGGGTAGGTTGTGTCCCTAATGAAACCAAAGACTGGGATAATAACAAAAATCATTCATATACTGATTGTATATGTTAGACATTTGGGTCTCATAGTCTACTCATGGCCTAATAGCAAATAAAGGTTATTTTGTATACCAAGGCACACTTGTAGTGCATGTATTTTAACACTCAAGGCTAATTATGCACATATATTCAACATGGTAGTCTCACACTTAATTGTATGTGTGATAGAACCATGAAATCCATAATCATTGATGTCATCATTATAACCTCCCACTATCGTTGATGGAACATGTTAAATTTCTTTCAACAAGTAGCATTTTCCTTAGAAAAAAAAGAGAGTTCATTATAGATACCTTAGGATACCATTTATAACTAGTAAATGAAGTATTTTATCTTGAATAATTCTCTACAAACGAAATGAATTAAAAAAATGAGCATTTTCCCTCAAATTGATCAATATGTAGTGCTTTCTCTATCATGCTTTGTGGTGATTATTTAAGTTGAAGATGACATGTACAAGGCTAAGAAAAAGGGAAATTCCACTGTGAAAGTTATGAATAAACTAATAAAAATACATCTTACTATGGTCAAGCATACCCTGGAGTTCTATCTTGTCAATAAAAATAGATATGATAGAAAGGGAAATACATCATGTCCAAATGGATATTGGAATCTAGAGACATCCTAGGAGGAAAACAATAAAGACATTGGTATAAGGATGTCTAACAAAAGAAGTGAATGGAACGATATGAAGTCCAATTTGAGAAGAAATGAGATATACTACATCATCAAAGATGGCAAGTCAACAAGAGTGACTTAATGAATAGGGATAGCCTAAGTGGTAAGGATGTGATACAAAAACATTTGTTACAAATTATTTCACCTTTTATTCTTCAATGTTATTTTTTCAATGAAAAAAATCATTCATGTTTTAAGGATAAGGAATTATATACAAAATAAGTGTTAGAATAATAAACCCATAGTTAGCTACCTTAGAGATTAAATTAATCATTTTTGTCTTACTTGCCTAGTTTCATGATTCCACCTTATGCAAGTTGTCATCTACACATCCATAGTGGTCAAACATGCTAATTTTGACTCATGGAGCACTTTGGAAACCTTAAGGAATCAATTTTTCTTTATTCCTGGCCTCCTAAGCACCCTTCTTCTTTTTCTGCTTTATTGCCTGCTTTTTCAGTGCCTTAAGGCAACTGTGAAAGTTTGACTAGGTGAGGTTAACTAGTTTTTTGTCCTCCACATCCTCCACTCTTTTCTCCTATGAAAAGCATGTATAAGTTGTAATTCCATTACCTTTTAGCTTTCCTAAGTGATTTTTCCAACTCGTGAGCTCCTTAACTGTTTTGGAAACCACTTTATGCACCTATGGGGGATTTGCTTAATTTTAGTAAGCCTGCTTTTGACTAGATTCGAATTGCCTCCTCATGCATTTGAATCCCTTATGTAATTATTTATTGCAGCAGCCTATGTTTTTACAGGGTTTTCTATTGTACACTGATTTAATATAGTTTAGTGTTCAGATCCATATTTAGTCTCTTTTGTGAGTGATTTTGCATGTACAATTGATAATTGTTGTGAGTGTAATTGTTCTATCACTGGGTTCAATTTACACATTGTATCAAATCCTTTGTAGATCAATTTATTTCCTTCAAATTTGTTTTGCAGGTTTGACATCAGTGACTGGGAGCCTTCTACTGACAGCCGGGACAATTTCTGAGCAATGGATCAATCTCAGAAGATCATCTTGACTCCCTTCAACTTCTTTGAATGGAAAGAAGAGATGGAGATACTGTTGAGAGAGAAAGGAATCTACAGGGTGACTATGGCAACAAAAGCAGATCCCAATGCAGCTGCAGAGAAGATAAAATGACACAACAGGAGGGATGAGGCCTATAGTCTCTTGTGTCTGAGTATTTCCAGAGACCTCCTTTTCCATCTTGATGGATTGACATCACCAAATGAAGCATGGGAGAAGCTTACTGATCTTTTTAGAAAGATAGATGAGATGAGGGGACATCAAATAAAAAATGAACTGTCTCCCTGATTCCAAATAGCTTTGAATCCCTGCAACTCTATTTCTCCAAGTTCAAAGCACTTGTTTTGCAGCTAAAACAATGTGGGATCAAAAATAAGGATGATCAACTGGTCTTGGACATACTCTTGAATATTTTCCCTGACTAGTCAGTGTTTTTTTCGACCTTCTATTCCACAAAGTTGACAGCTCGAACTTGGAAGATGCCTAGCCTTGCATATTTCATGGAATCTCTCACACAAGAACAAGACAAGCTGGTGATGATGGGCACCATCAAACCATCCAAAGACCAAGCTATGGTCGCTGGAGATTTGAGGGTAGATTCAAAAAGAAAAAAGAAATCTAAAAAGCCACTTGAGCAAAAGAGAGACAAGAACAAGTCTCCGGAGGAGGCACAAAGTTCCAAGAAGAACTACCAGAAGAAGAAAAACAAAGGATAAATGAGAAAGTGTCCATACTGCAGTAAGGGAAATCATACTGAGATCTCCTGCATGAAAAATCAAATAGACATGCTGACCCAACTCCTGGAGAAGAATGGCATCTCCCTTCTAGACAAGAGAGAAGGAGGATCAAGTTCAGAAGACACAGAGAGAGTTCATGCATTGGTTGCTGGCACATCAAGCTCACCTAGTTTCATCATTGATTTTGGAGCTTCAAGACACATAGTTTCGACCAAGGAGGCATTCACCTCACTTGACATGTCGAAAGGTCCACCAATAGTACTGGGAGATGACTCTCTCACTGAAAGTTTGGGCAAAGGGAGGATTGATATTGATCATGGTCAGTTCAACAATGTGTTGTATGTTGCTGATCTTTCCTCTAACCTCCTATCAGTGTATCAGATGAATCACACTGGGTCTCCGAAGAAGGTCATATTCTCCCCTGATGAAGTTGAGATCACAGATATCTCAAGTGGTAAAGTCATGGCAAAAGGAGTTGCAAATCATACTTCAAAGGTATACATGTTCTCACACTTCCTACCCTACTCAAACCCCTCTACTCTTCTGATCCATGCTAATGAGGCAAGCAATATTTGGCATGAAAGATTTTCCCACCTAAATTACAAGTATCTTTCTGATATTAGTGGAAAAGAGATGGTCATAGGGTTACCCAAGATAAAATTTTCCAAAGGAGTCTGCCAAGGTTGTATCCTAGGAAAACACCCAGAGCATAAATTTGAGAGAGCTAGTCATGAGAGAACCTCTGCACCTCTCGAGTTGATCCATAGTGATGTTGCTGGCCCATTCCTTCATATGTCCATGAGTCAGGCTAAATATGCATTGAATTTCATAGATTACTTTTCCAGGTATTGCTGGGTTTACTTCCTGAAACACAAGTCTGAAGTTTTTGGCCTCTTCAAAATCTTTAAGGCTTTGGTTGAAAACTAGTCTGGGAGGAAACTCAAGGTCCTCAGATCTGACAATGGTGGTGAGTATGTCAAGTCTGATTTTATTCAATATTGTGCAGATGTAGGTATTAAGATGCAACGTTCTATCCCTTACACACCACAGCAGAATGGTGTTGCTGAGAGGAAGAACAGATCACTGAAGGAGGCGCTAGTACATATGGGCGGATTTTTCCACGTTTTTTTACTTTCATGGAAAAATCAAGGGTAAATTATGCATTTTTACAATTTTTTTAAGGAAGCCCTGACTTCCGTCGCTATATCCATGCGAGCCCTGACTTCTGTCGCTATATCCACGCGAGCCCCAACTTTCGTCGCTATATCCACGAGAAGGTAATTTTAAGCCCGCGTTTATTTGGATAAGCCCGCGTTTATTTGGATAAGCTCAGCCCAGTGACACCTCTCGGCTCTGACCCTTTCGATTGCCCCTCCAATTCGACTTCGTGCGATGAATATTCGATTTCACAGGAGGAGAGGGCCATTGCGGAGAAAGGATTCTATTTGCATCCCTCGCCTCTCAGTATGCCTAGGGAC
>LPNX010983725.1:244307-310033 GCA_001517045.1 Pseudotsuga menziesii | reverse complement strand
TGAACCTGGGGCTACATTTTAGTACATGCCTGATCACCTCGCTACTAGTTGTTAGAAAACTTAGAATACCCTCTTGTGGGCTATATTTTCATAGTTAAAAAATAAACCCCCTTCTTTGATTGGAGAGCATATGAAACTTCATAGGTCTGCTTTTATGTCAGGCTACCTTTGGTTAAGAGTGGCAACTGAATGGTATCTTTTCCCTCAGAGTCACCTAAGACTTGCACCTAGCCTCATCTGCACAAGAGATTGTGAATTAGCACAGGGAGTGAGACCACCAGGTTTTGAACCTGGGTCATCGTTGCTGCAAGGGCTCCAACTTGACACCAGACTACAGATGGATGGACTTGTTTATTCTATATGGTATAGTTAATCTAGAAGGTATAGTTAATCTCATTTTTAGAGATTCTTTGATATATAGGTGTTATTTATGGTATAGTTTGTGTTTTCATACTTTTTTTCTCCTTGAACAATACTTCTTATATTTACGAGGACACATTTACAACCACATCCACAGTGTGTTTTGAACCTGGGGCTACATTTTAGTACATGCCTGATCACCTCGCTGATAGTTGTTAGAAAACTTAGAATACCCTCTTGTGGGCTCTATTTTCATAGTTAAACAATAAACCCCCTTCTTTGATTGGAGAGCATATGAAACTTCATAGGTTTGCTTTTATGTCAGGCTACCTTTGGTTAAGAGTGGCAACTGAGTGGTATATTTTCCCTTAGAGTCACCTAAGACTTGCACCTAGCCTCATCTGCACAAAAGATTGTGAATTAGCACAGGGAGTGAGACCGCCGGGTTTTGAACCTGGGTCATCGTTGCTGCAAGGGCCCCAACTTGACACCAGACTACGGATGGATGGACTTGTTTATTCTATATGGTATAGTTAATCTAGAAGGTATAGTTAATCTCATATTTAGAGGTTTGAATGATGCATATTGCTTTCATAACAGTGCAAGAAATCCCCAAGAGAAAAAAATGGAAAATAGAACCTGGTCATAATGTATGCCGAAGATGTTAGGTTTGGCTTTCCATTTATATAATCATTTCTGAATTTGCTTCTCCTTAGTGGACTTTAATAATATCTTATAAGAAAGAGTAATATTACTGCACAGTGCACGTTCATATACTACAATGAGGTATCATGATTACTCCATGAGAATATAATTGTCATGTCTACAACATATGCAAACTATTTCATTCATGAAGGTGTAGGCATTCCCATCTTTAAACTCCTAGCCACAAGGATTATACCCCAACCATATTAATGCCTTTATCTTTTATAAATAGCACGCTGCTTACAAAACCTGTAGAAGTCTGCGTGGCCACCATCATAAGTCTTTTACCCTTTCTGGTAGCTTTTATTTCTCTACACCTAGATCAATGCACTTATTCAGCAGATCAAATATTTTTTTGGATACAACTTTGAGTTCATATAGCATAATGCCATTCTGTCTTTCTGATATATTTTTCTCGAGGAAAGCTTCATTTATGAAAAAAAGGGACTGTTAATTTCTAATTGCTCTTTCTCTGGATTGTTGTTCAGGTTGACATTGCTCAGGGAGTGCAGCAAATAATTTCATATCCACCACAAGCGTTTGATTGGATTCCAGCTGATGTAAACTTTACTATGCATGGAGACATGGGTTACATGCCTACCGTATTGGCACATATTTCAGAATGAAGTTTACTTCAAGCTAGGGTCAGGCTTGGTCTTTAAATTTGATGGATATTGTATCTGTTTAGGTTGAAATGGTGCTTACGTTGTTGATTACGTTGTTCACTAGTCTTATGATAAGTGTATTTAACCTTTGTTGTCTTAGATTGCTGCAATGATTTGAAGAATATGAACAGGTTGAATTCCCCGTGATTTGTTTTCAATTTGAAGTTCTATAGCTAAATACTTTAGTTGGTCAATGCAACTTTGACCATTTCCTGGTCACCCATGTTTCAAAACCATGGTCTGCTCTATCCAAAATGTGTCCTCTCTTGAAACTTTGGCTGAAGTTGTGTTTTCCTGCTATCAATTTTGAAATCTTCTTGACATGTGTTATGCTTGCTTGTTTGTCATCAGGTGAGGATGTGAAAATCAATGTGGACCAAAATTCATCACAAGTTGCCTAGGACAAACCCTTTCCAAATAAAAGGCTATTTCAGAAGAGGAAAAGCTTTCCTGCTGGTCACACATATGATGACGACAAAGGAGCAGTAAAGTCAAGGCGGTGGTCTTGCACACCATCAGGAGATATTCTTCAAATTGCTGATAAACCACTTCCAAAACTTGCAGAGGATGAGGAGATCGTGGGTATAATAACAATGGAAGATGTTATTGAAGAGCTTTTATAGGTTTCCATCTGAGGCCCTAACTTCATCCTTGCTCTTTTCTTAGTTCACCATCATTTTCATGGGTGGGTAAATATCTTTTGGGCCAGAAACCTTTGGCTTAGATGCTGCATCCAAGGGTTTTTTATTATGCAAAACCATTCAGGACTTGCACATGGCTTTCTCCACCTAATGCTTAGAACAAATTACCAAGGCTCAATTAAGGAGTATAACAAGATGGTACAATTTGGCTACATAACTGTAGCAGCATAAGCAGAGCAGTTGAACCTATTTCTCCCAATGAAACCATTTTTAGATTTACCACTTGACTACAACCTGGTTGACTGTGCACAGTAATTTAATAGATTCCTTATATTCAGTAATATTTTCAGTGAACTGAGAAATTTGGATGAGAATACCCTGTTCACTAAAATGACAAGTTTTGAACAGTGATTATGGTTATAACTCATTTGTATGGCATGGGCGTTATTCCCTAGCTCAGATTCGAGTTTTCCAAATCATGTAAAGGATCTGGGTATGGCCTTAAACTTCATGTGTCATTTAGATTGTAGGTGAAAAATACATCATGTCATTGGCTTGCATGACTAAGCAAAGAAACTATCAAATTGTCTTGGTATCATAAATCGATTCCATAATTTTACTTCAAAATACATCTATGCAACGTTTTGACATAATGTTTTTGTATTTTGAGGGCAGCAGCTATTCTTGATACTTGAAGTTTGTCCATTGCATCCCACTCGTTTTAGAAAACCAACTTTTTCAATTGCATCACCTGATCACATTTATTACTGAGGGTTGATTCCTACAGTAGTTACATTGTTTAGTTACATTGTTTGTTTGGTCAGCATGTGCACTGGAAATGGTTAGTTCTCTTAGTGAGGGCCAGGATTTGTTGCTTGGTTAGTATTAATATATATATATTTGCTTTTTCTCTGGGGCTTGACCAATGATGTAGGTTAACTTTGTGTGTGTGCATGAGGAGATATTTGATGAGACGAATGCTCATGACGATACCACTGCAAAGTAAACATTATACAGCTGAGAGAGTATATCTAGAATGATATTTGACAGCTGTGATAGCTCCCCTGTATGGCCAAAATGAACATTATGGCGCAGAATTCTACTAAAACTTATGAAGTATTCAATTTCAAGCAACTTGTCTCTGCCCAATTCAGGACTCCATGGCAAAGCACCAGCTTCCTTAACATCAATATCTGATAGAGTGATCCAGCCAAGTACAAAACAATATCTTTCAATTATAAGCTCATGCATTTGGGAAGCTTTCTATTCTGCCACACTTCCAAAATGCGACAAACAACAGAATAGAGATCAGACCAATTTAAACCCGGATCTTGAAGAACTTTGTGTTCTACAATACCCCAGTTATGGCTCTTCCATTTTACATGGTAATTATGATCCTTTTTTTAGAGATGATTAATGCACGGAATTTATTTTCGTGTGTATTTTTGTTGTATGCTAGATGGTCTTTAATGATGGAATTTGTTTTAATTAATAGATGGTCTTGTTCTGGCCATTTGCAGAGGGGAGCATTAAATAGCTAGTTCCTTAACTATCTTAATAAGCACATACTTCCTGTTTTTGATAAGGTATTTTTTTTGAGCCACTCTGACTATGTCCTTTGGCTTCATTTCTGGTTATATGAATGTATATGGTTCTACTGAAGAATGTATCACTTTTCTTTCCACATCAATATCTTGTTCACCTTTTCAAGGGATACTTGTCACATGGGCTTCCAAATCTCCTAACCATATGGGAACTGGTGAAAATAATGAATAATGACATACTATCATAGATATTGTTGTCTGAGCTCTTTTTGTTGTGCTACCTCATTTTTATGAACTGTCAGACATTGAATTGGTAAAGCAGAGCACAAGGAATATGATTCAGGTGCATGAAATCGACCAATATGGAAATTAGACTGAAAGGAAGTGGTCCTCTTCCATTCTGAGCTCTCTTCATATATATAAAATGTGGCCTATACCTGGTGAAGATGGAAAAGACCTTATTTGTAGATTGTAGATTAATATGACCACGTTCTTTCACTTGTTTTTGATTTTTTAAAATCGAGATAATTTTTGTTACAATGCAAAATAAAAATTTAGCTTCTAGCATGGATATTGTTTGAATTGTTATTGTGAATTATGGCCTTTGAGACACATTCCTTCTAGATAGACTATGGGATGTAGACTATAGTTATGTTCCTGAGCAGCCACTCATTCCTTCCTTTTTGGGGGGCTAGAAGAGGGAATTACTTGCAAATTCTCTATTAGGGCATGGTTGATGGGATTGACAAATGTCCAAAGGATCAGCCTCGCTGTGAAAGATCCAAACTTGCAGTTTTGGTTCTCTTTGAAATTCTGCACTAATCTCATACTGTGGATTCTCATATTTTCCGCAAATGGTAATCAAACCTCACGAACTGAAGGCTCTCAAAGGGACGAGACCATACAAGAACAGCCTGATCAGCTTGCTTTGATTGTAGAGTATGTTTTCAGGATTCGATCTGTTGTCTTCTAAATTCAAGTCTGAACTATTTGAAACTCTATTTGACTTGGTGTGTTCTAATGCCATAAGTATTGGGCTGTGTAGAATGCAGGATCATGAGCGTAGAAGAGAGGCCATAAGAAGGACACAATGGACGGCGAAGGAAGAACTCGTTAGATTCATTGGCTAACTCCGACAGCCAAGGTAATTTTATATAAATTTGCCTTTCCTGTTACTGTAGGGCGGAGATGTGCATGCATTCAAGCACAAGTTCATTAGTTGACAACCTATTACTTTTTGAAGACTTTAGTTTTATATTTGTCAGAGGATAATTCTCTGAATTGGCCCTGTGAAACTTTCAGATGATGACTGTGCAAAAACTTGCATTGTTTATTCTTTAGGTCTGCATCTTTTCGATACTTTATCAATTTCTCAGTAATCTCAAAACATTCAGCTTTGGTTGCTTTTTCTTCCCCTATAGATTTTATTTTATGACTGAAGCTTCGGAGTTCTAGCATAGGATGCCTCTTGTTTTGAATTCCTTCAATGCCATCACAGTAATCTCAAAACATTCAGCTTTGGTTGCTTCTGCTTCCCCTCTAGATTTTATTTTATGACTGAAGCTTCGGAGTTCTAGCATAGGCTACCTCTTGTTTTGAATTCCTTCAACGCCATCAAGAATGGTCTCTTAAGTGAGCCTGCCTCTTGTTTTGAATTCCTTCAACGCCATCAAGAATGGTCTCTTAAGTGAGCACGTTTTCTCATCCTCAATCCATACTTCCAAATTTATAGCCATAGATTGTACTATCCGGCTTGACCATCTGTCTGAGTTCCTTTTTTATTATAAACCTTAAAGCAACTGAGCAATTGTATACATATTCCCCAATCAAATAGATTGAGCCCCATGTAGGTAGGTATATACATTTACTTGTGCAATTTTACAAATCCCATTTTGAAAAAAAAAATTGTTTTTAATTTTTGTCATCAAGTAAATGAAATGTACAATTAATTTATTAATGTCATTTAAAATGTAAAATTTTTGAAAGCCCTTCATCAATGAAGGGCTGCATGAATATATAACCTTCAATATGAAATTAAGACCAGCCCTTCAATCTTGATCCCTGGATATGATGTATCCATACACTTGCTTTGATAAACTATTTATGATAGAAATTTGAACAAACCAGCAACGCTACAGATCCCTTGTCCATGTGCAGAAACTGCCAAATATGATGATGTTGGTGACGATGGATATGAACTTGTATCTCTGTTATGTTTTAGTTCATTTACTTAATGTAAACTTACTCTGTTTCTTTTTATTCAATTTGTTGTGCCTCTTCCTTGCTTGGAGGTTTCTAGATGGATTTACTTGTTATGTTATAATAACAATCTCTACACCAGCCTTTGTTGTTCAGCAATTTATGGTAACAAATATGGGTGTCTGAACTAAGGGTCGTATTATGCACAAATAGCCCCATAATTTACCTACCTATTGTTTTGGACTTAATAGAATTGGGAATGACTGTTTATGATTTTCATATGTAGGTAATGGATACATGGCTTGCTTATGCACCAGTGAAAAATAATCCAGAAGATGCTGCCAAGGTATATCTATTCTCATCTGTGAATCTTGTGAGGAAATGTTCTTGTATTGTGTGTTGATTTAAACAGGAAATCCCATAGGTTTTCTCATGTTTTGTTCTGATGGCTGAACTATACTTTTTTTTTTTCTGTGAAAATTCATCAACCTAGGTAGTATTGTCAACTAGGCAGATTCCTTTTCAAAACAGTAATGTAGTCAGGTTGTTTAACTGAAACAACCATCTTCATCATAAATAAGAGATAATGGGATTTTTTTAGGATGCCACCATACATTGGACTAGACTAGGAGTCTAGGACTTTCCTTTGGCATTATTGCTTGATAAATTTTCTACACTTTAGATCTACAGATATATAGTGATGATAGAATGATCCCAACAGTCAAGACCATTATCTGCTTTAAAGTTTAGGGTCTACTACTAAAGTATATTTTTGTCCTATGTGAACACTTTCTAGCGTAGTAAGCAAAGATCAATAGATGATACTTTAGACACTAAACATATGTCCTTTTGTTTGCATTGCCCCTTCTGTAGGGCACTCCTGGTCTCCTCTAGCCATTCAGATGTGTTTCCTTCCCATTATTTATAATAAATTTATTTCCCACTAACATTTTTCTATTTGGGTAGTTGAGTTGTTCCTTCGCATCATATAATAATCTTGTAGGCTACCTTATTATGTAATATCCAGAACACAATTTTGCATTCAGTGGTTCAACTTCAGAGGTTCAGAGATATATCAATAAGCTGTTGCATAAGTCCTCTTCAAAGGGCATAATTGCTGGCTTCCCTGGAAATTGTATATATTGTAAATATCTTACCCCACAGAGGGATCCATTTCTTATAATAATCCAAAAGATTATTTACCATGACCCTTGACCATGGTGAAGGTTCCCATGAAATATCATCTCAACAGGATATGTAGAATGAGTTAAGGAGACAGGTCTGGATTTATTGGGAAAAGCTTTAGGTCTGGAGATATCAGTCGCTCAATGGCATTGCTTGAAAAAATATATTTCAATGCCTTAATATATTTGCAACCGTTTGGGTGGCTCTGCCCCTGTTTGTGAGATGTTTTTATTTGTTCTTATTTCTTGAATATTTGTTGTTATCACTTAAGCACTTCAGTGTGACAGATTGATCTATTTCCATTGGACTGCTCTGATTACCTGTGGATTCTTCACCTTGTGGAAGGCAACCAATTGTAAACCAAGTATGAATTTGTTTGTGTGTTTTGACTTTATAGTCACCTAAAAGTATTTTAATGTGACAACGACACCTTATCCATCATAGTCTTCTCAAGATATAATATATTATGCACATTTGTTCTATGATTATGGTTATTATGCATTTGTGATTGTATTATTCTACCTCCATTATGATGCAACAAGCAATATCTACACTGATCAAATTGGAATTCAATTATTAATGGAAGCTCGTTGTGGTACAAGCTGATTATGATTTATTGGGAAAAGCTTCATTTGAATTGTTCTTTATGGAAGTTTTTCTGTATATCTGTGTTAAGTACAATACTAGCTACAAATCAAAATGAATGTCTGAAATATTTTCATTAATTTGCATTTGAAGTATGTGTGTTGAGTACAATACTGGTGACAGATCAAAATGAAGGTCTTGAATATTTTCACCAATATACATTTGAAGTGCATGAGCTCTTAAAGTCCTGAGTGGAGCTCGAGCATCTTCTTACTCCAGCCAAGTGCACTTATGAACCTTTTGCAACCTGTCTAGAACACTTGCTAAAATAGACAATCAGAGTCTAGAATATTCTCAATAATTCCCATTAGAAGTGTCTAAACATTTACTTAGTATAGCTATAGAAAACTGCCATTCCAGCCAAATTCAGTTATGAGTTTTTAATTTTTTAAGAGGCAGATTTTTTGCAATTGACTGGTTGTTATACTTGTTTTTTGTAGTTGATATCATCTCAACAATTGAGTTTGATAAGACTGGTGAGCATCTTGCTACTGGATATCGCGGTTGTCGTGTTGTACTCTTTGAGAGGACGGATGGAAAAGATGTAAGTTTTGAATAGAGCTCACAATATGTGGTGGTATATTCATTCCAGTTTCTGGTATAGGATTAACATTCTTTTGTTTAGACTCTAGAGTCTACACATATCCATTCTCATCTAAATTTGAGAGAATTTGTTACTTGTATTATTATATATATACATTCTTTAATTATAGCACTTTATCTTTTGAAGGGAGTTTGGTTGTCCTGGCCATTGAATCAATAACAGAACATTTATTTATAAATGTTTAATATTCCTTTGTTTAAAAAACTTTTTAGCTGCATTCTTGAAAAGAGCTGGAGAGAATGGATTATCCTATTACAAGGCATCTTGAATTTCGTTACAAGACAGAATTCCAGAGTCATGAGCCTGAGGCATTCTTTTACATTTTTTGTGTTTCTAATATATTTGTAGCATTATATTTAGTTCAACTTTGTTAAGGATTGTTGTCCAAATTATTTTGTATATGCTCAGATCATCTACTTTCCTGTTGCCAGTTTGACTATTTGAAGAGTTTGGAGATAGAGGAGAAAATCAATAAGATCAGGTGGTGCATGTCAGCTAATGGTGCCCTATTTCTTCTTTCGACCAATGACAAAACTGTCAAATTTTAGGTGCCTAAAATGCCCATATATATATTTTTTAAAAACTACAGAGAGCGTCGCTATAGCGACGGCTTGCCGTGGAACTTTGCGACGTCTCTCCGTCGATATAGCGACGTATTACTATCGCAGGTATTGTGGTTTGTCATTTTCATTTTAGGAATTGCTGTTGCAATTGCGACGTCTTCCCGTCGCTATAGAGACGGCCTACCCATGGAAATATACACACATCAAAATAGAACATCGTCGCTCTTGCCATGCAATCAACGGGTCGTCGCTATTGCGATGAAATAGTTTCCACAAGAAAAAAAACACTTAGACGTGGCAATATCCATGCTTCTTTGTGGATATTGCCACGTTTTGGCCGTGGAAAAATTGATCACTTGTACTAGTGAGATGGAAACATGCATGATGGAGGCCAAAACTTTGCCACCAAAGTACTAGGCCGAAGCTATAAAATGTGCAGCCTATATCCAGAATAGGGTGCCTCATAAACAGCTTTATGGTATGACTCCTTCCGAAGCATGGAGTGGGCACAAGCTAGATGTGACCCATTTCATGATTTTTGGCGCAAGGGCTTACGCTAGAATTCCAACAGAAAAGAGAAAGGATTTGCAGCCCCAAAACCAAGAGTGTCTATTTGTTGGGTACTCTGAAGATTCAAAAGGGTACAAGTCAATAAATTTGAGCACAAAAAAATACTTCATTGAAAGGTGTGTTCAGTTTCAAGAAGAACCCCTAGTAGCAGTGGAAGTTAGAGAAGCCTCTTCACCACCAGAACCTTTGAAAGTAAGTCAAGAGATTGTTGAACATGATGATTCTGATATGTCTGATAGTGACGAGTTTATTGCAGATCCTAATATCCCTACAAGGACAAAATGGGCATCCAAGACCATTCGTGTAGCAGGAGAGCTAGATGGGAATCCTAATGACCCTAGGAGGACTAGATCTCAATTTGAGAGTGCTCTATGCATGAAGGATCCTATGTTTGCTGAGAAATTCTATCTGATGGTGGAATAAGATCCTCAGACATATGAATATACAGCAGGATATCCAATATTGAAAGCATCCATGAAGGAAGAGTTCAACTCACTCCAGAAGAGAAACACTTGGGAGCTGATTGATCTTCCCCGAGGGAGGAAGCTAGTTCAGTGTAAGTGGGTGTACAAGACAAAATTTGTTGCTGATGGTTCACCTTTGAAGTACAAGGTCAGATTGGTAGCCAAGGGCTACTCACAAGTTCATGGAATATATTACAATGAGACCTTTGCACCAGTGGCAAAGATGGACTCCATCAGGCTAGCCTTAGCCATTGCAGCTTCAAAGCAATGGGAGGTACATCACATGGATGTAAAGTGTGCCTTCCTAAATGGAGATCTCATTGAAGAGATATACATGCATCAGCCTCAAGTATTTTCTACTAACCCATCTCTTGTGTGCAGGCTAAGAAATTCATTGTATGGGCTAAAGTAAGCCCCCAGGGCTTGGTATGCCAAGATTGATAGCTTTCTGCTATCAATGAATTTTTTTCGATGTAAATCAGATCCAAATGTCTATTTGAAGTTTATTAATTGTTCATTAATGATCATTTTGTTATATGTTGAAGACCTTCTCATTACAGGAAGCTCAAAGGATGAGATTGCTTCCTTGAAGGGTGCAATGAACCAAGCCTTCTCCATGACAGATTTGGGGCTCTTAAGCCAATTCTTGGGGCTTGAGATTGCTCAAACCAAAGCTGGAATCAAGGTGCACCAGTCCAAGTATGCCTTGGATTTGCTGAACAAATTCAGAATTAAGGATTGCAAGCCAAGCAAGACTCCTTTCCTTTCAGGAGTGAAGCTTGAAGAAGCTGATTCTTCAACTATGGTAAATAATACACTGTATAGGCAATTGATAGGATGTTTGTTGTATCTTACACATAATAGACCTGATATTTATTATGCAGTAAGTGTGGCTTCTAGATACATGGATGAGCCTCATGAGATCCATTGGAAAGCAGCCAAAAGGATCCTTAACTTTGTTCAGGGAACAAGGACACATGACATCTTCTATAAAGCTAAATCTGATCTTGATTTGATTGGGTTTACTGATAGTAATTGGGAAGGTGGCAGCACAGACATAAATCCCACATCAGGATATGTGTTGATGCTTGCATAAGGGCCAATCAGCTGGTCAAGCAAGAAACAGAGTGGCATTGCACTCTCATCTACAGAAGCAGAGTACAGAGGAGTTGTCAATGCAACAACTCAATGTTTATGGTTGCAGGGGTTACTTGGAGAGTGTGGTTTTGAATCAAAGTACTCGACTACCATTTACTGTGATAATAAGAGTACCATTCAAATCTGCAATGATCCAGTTCAGAAGCAGAGAACCAAACACATTGAGATCCATATGCACTACATCATAGAGCTTGTGCATGGTGGCACCATTCACCTACTCTTCTGTTCATCTTCAGAACAAGTAGCTGATATCTTCACCAAAGCATTTTGTGAGAAGACCTTTAGAAATCTCAAATCACTACTGGGGATTTTTGATCATGCTGTGAAGCATGAGTGAAGACAAGATTTTCAAATTTTGTTTTATAGTCCATGTTTAAGGGAGGATTTTCCCACTGGGTTTTTTCCTCCGTCCTTGGTTAAATGGACATGCAGTATGTAAAGGGTGACTAAGCCTTGTTGCTAGGCCCTATAATTCTCTGATATATTACTCATAAGTCAGGCTTAAGGGGGGTTGTTATAATAATCAACCCATAGTTAGCTACCTTAGACATTAAATTAATCATTTTTGTCTTATTTGCCTAGTTTCATGATTCCACCTTATGCAAGTTGTCATCTACACATCCATAGTGGTCAAAATTGCTAATTTTGACTCATGGAGCACTTGGGAAACCTCAAGGAATCAATTCTAGTTTATTCCTGGCCTCCTAAGCGCCCTTCTTCTTTTTCTGCTTTATTGCCTGCTTTTTCAGTGCTTTAAGGCAATTGGGAAAGTTTGACTAGGTGAGGTTAACTAGTTTTTTGTCCTCCACATCCTCCACTCTTTTCTCCTATGAAAATCATGTATGATTTGTCGTTCCATTACCTTCTATATTTCCCAAGTGCTTTTTCCAACTCGTGAGCTCCTTGACTGTTTTGGAAACTACTTTATGCACCTATGGGGGATTTGCTTAATTTTAGTAAGCCTGCTTTTGACTAGATTCGAATTGCCTCCTGATGCATTCGAATCCCTTATGTAATTATTTATTGCAACAGCCTATGTTGTTACAGGGTTGGCTATTGTACACTGATTTAATACAATTTAGTGTTCAACTCCATATTCAGTCTCTTTTGTGAGTGATTTTGCATATACAATTGATAATTGTTGTGAGTGTAATTGTTCTCTCACTGTGTTCAATTTCCATAGTAGGTGAAGGGTTAAATGGATGTTTATACAATTCCGAACAATTCCAAACATGTTTATAGACAACTAGTTGTTCCATTAAGTGGATGTTTATACAATAATGAAAGAATTGAATTTTGTAATCTAATAAGGAAAGAACGAATATAATTGATCCCCACTAGTATCAATTAATTGAAAAACCTTATAGGCTTCCCTATCACCCAAGTAGCTTTATGTATGCAATATTTTGGTTAAAAAAAATCTTGAAAAAGAAAACAAATTGACATTAGAGGAAATTTCAACTCAAAATGGGCCTCCTAAAATGAACTACTAAAATAATAGTTAAAATAATAAAATAATATTTATTAATTTTGGAGGAAGAAAAGAAAAAAACTACTTTTTTTGTTTGTATTTCTGACATATCTCCCCGTGTTTTTACTCAAATTTTGATCGGGAGAGCTCGTTGGATGTCAAAAATACAAACAAAAAAGTAGTTTTTTTTTATGATAGTTATCCCCAAATTTATATTAAAAAAGTGTTTAAAACCTATACGGTATTTCAAATTTAAAGCAATTTCATTGGCTAAAAAATGATGACATGGAATTTGAATAAAAGTTAAAAGGCCCATTTTGAGTTGAAATTTCCTGTAATGTCTATATTGTCACAATAGCATGCCCTAGTCAGTTCAATAACATTGCTATAGCGATGAAAGTATCATGAAGGTTTATTTACATTATTTGTATGGCAAAAATTGGATTATTTGCATGTATCCTTTTCACCCTTACTTTCACTTGGTAAACAATATATCTATATGTTTATAGACATAGGTACACATGTCATTAAGTCCCATGGGACCTATATTGTGCTTTTGTATGGGAACTCCTCAAGGGTGTTGTACTAATGATAATAATTGACTATTACACAAACCTGTTTTTTTTAGTACTTTATTTGTCCTATAGAAAATAATATTTTTCATTATGTCATTTTAATGTGTTTCACCAAATCGGAAAAGTGCATTTGGAATGTAAAAGTGTAATGCCTACTACACTAAAGACGACCATAATTTTAGATTTTGTGTTCATAGTTCACAAGTTATTCACATTCTATATTAGGCACACAATATATGTTTTTAGGTGGGATATAGTAGAATCTAGGCAGTAAAGATCTTCAATCTAAACAAGCATACAAAATTGCAGTGTACGTACCGATCTTTGTAGACAAACACTAGGATATTTCCAACTGATATGTATTTTTCTCTCATGGTTTATTTTATCATTATATGGAGTTTCGAAAGAAAAAAATGAAGAAATTATCTTCTTTTTTTAGCTATCTCTAGGTTTATTTTGGGACTCCTTAAATAGGTTTTTAAGTGTAGGTATGTGAGTTTTGTATGTACTTGCGAGAATACAAAGTCACCAAGGGTTGTTTAATAGTTTCTATGAAATTATATTTTATAGAGGGATTGGTGTGTACCTATTTAATGATAATTGATAAATAATTATATGTAAAAAGAGATCTCAAAGTCATGGCCATATATCTAATGTTTACACCACCTTTTTCTTACTGTAGTTATAAGATAATATACATATCACATGGAAATTTATATGGTTTTTGAAACCAACTTGAGTTTTAGAAACACCAATTTGAGAACTATAGGGGAGATGGAAATGTTAGGCCCATACAAGTTCCAAAATATCCCTTTATTAAGTGTTATTATATCTGTAAGAATAATAAGAAAACTTTAAAAAAATTCGGTCCTATTAGGGTAAGAGGTCTACGACAATACTACTAAATATGGAAACAATAATACAATTGAGGTATCCTTAGAAGCCTTGTAAATCCTTAATTTAGGGCATGATTTGTTATGTTAGAATATAAGGCTTAATATAGAATAAAATCATATCTTTTACATGAGTGATACTTTTATTTCCTCTCGTCAAAGACTCGTGTGAGAAGTTATACCGCCAGATAACTAATAATATTGTTTAGTTTGTTTCTAATCATGTTTTCAATATTTATCCCATATTTATATTTTTAACATGGTATTAGAGTACTATCAAAATCCTGGTCTTGTAAATCTTGGAGTGCATGATTAGTGAAAAAGTATGATCAATATAATATTGGATTATTTAGTTTTAATTATTTTCTTGAAAATGTTTATCATGGTTGTTTCAAGATGAAGGATTTAATATTTTAGGAAAGGAATAAAATCCTAGTACATTGGTATCAAGTAAATATATAATCTATTACTACTGTATCAAAAATTTGAAGTCATTGTAATACGTATTGGGAGCCAATCTCCCCCTAGCTTTCCAACCTCACAAGACAAGAATGGAATTCCTCTAAAGAAATGGGATTTATATGGGAGGATGTTTTCATATGGGAATAATTTTTGGGGAACTCAAAGCTAGTCATGCTAGGATTATAGGTTATGAGGATTCCTTAATATGTTTTAGTTCTATTAGAGACTACACTCCCATGGATGGATATGAATCTCTATGCCTCCTATAATATCATGGGGGACTTCACTTAGTGAACCTCTTACATAGCACGTGCGATCATGGGATATTAAAGAATACCCTTAGTTTTGAGAGATATTGACCAAAAATATTTTTGTTGAAACCCCCTCCCAATACTTAAAACCTCCTCCCCACCCCTTTTTATACCTCAATCCTTATAAACCACCCTACCCACCCCCACCTTAAACCCATCATCCCCCCAATACGTGCAATATATTGGTTCGATTTTTTATAATTTTAAAACCCACAATATGAACTAACGTGATAGGATATTGGTCAACAAGTGAAGCCCCCGTGTATAAGATCTTGAAAACCATCAATGGAAGTGCATGGTATTTTCGAGGTTTAAGTCTCCCAAAAAATGTATATTTTCATGTGGTTTTTACTTAGTAGCAAATTTTTGACCTAGGACATATTCCAAACAATGAATTATAATCTCCTAGGGAGATGTTTTGTATATGAGATGTCTAGTGAAACTGATATACTTTTGACCTTCTCCTCCCCTTATACAATGCAAATATGGAAGGAGCTAAATGGTTTTAGTTGGGATAAGAAATATTTGGTTAAGGTCAAGAATGTGTCGCTATAACTAGTGATCATAATAGTTCATTGGAATAACGATTAAAGAACATAGTGTGTCACTATAACGATCATTATCGAGGGAAAAAACATAAAAGGTAATCATAGTAACGCTCATTGGTGCTTTACCTTCTTCATCATGATAACCATATTCATCATGGTCATCATCATCATCATCATCTTCATCATCATCATAATCATCATCTTCCTTTTCATCATCAACATATTTATCATCATCATCATCATCATCACAACCTTAATCATCATTATCATCTTCATAATATTCGTGATCAACATCAACATCTTCGTCATATTCATCATCATCAGATTCATCATCATCTTCATCATCATCATCAACATCATCATCATTATATTCATCATCGTCATCATCACCATCATAGTAACGGTCATTGGATTTCAAGAGACAAAGAGCATGTCACTGTCTTTATCATCTTCGTCATCATCATCATCATCACCATCACCATCGTAATTAAATTCATAATAATTCATTAACACATCAAACAGTGAAAACACAAATCTAGGGGATCAAATAACATTTATAGGCCATAGATTTCATAACCAAAATAATCCTAGAACAAAACATTAATTGTCATTTGAGTCCATGGGCTCTAGGATTCAATCTATGGGTTTGGGGCTTTACCTTCGTCCACTTCCCATGAAGAATACCATGGACATGAAAAGAAACAAAACTGAATGACCCTAAAAATGTAGGAGAAGAATACATAGTTGTTAATCCATGTGATTCATTGGTTCGACTTGGCCTTCCTACATAACCCATGAAGAAGACCATGTCCATGAAAATCAACAAAAATTCACTGACCCTACCAATGTAGAAGAACGTAGTCATTGTCACATCACCACCACCACCACCACCATCATCATCATCACCATCATCCTCACCATCCTCATCATCCTCATCGTCACCATCATCATCATCATCATCATCGACATTGTCATCGCCATCATCATCATTAGCATCATCGTCATCATCATCATCGCCATCATCATCATCATCATCATCATCTTCGTTGTCGTCGTCATGCCGAATCAATGACATTTTATATGAATGTGAATGAATGCATTGTTAAAAATTCCCATTATGTACAAATCCGCGAAATGCACTTCCATTTACTACACCTCTTCTATGTACATGGTAGTCCTTTCCATGTACAAATCCATGAAATGATGGTGATGATGATGTCAATGATGAGGATGAAGATGAAGGGGATGACAGTGAATATGATGAGGACGACTTCGAGGATGGCGAGGATGAAAAATCTAAATGACATTGTAGCAATTTTGGATTCTCAGAGGTAATATGTCATGAGAATATATCGTTGCATAATGTATTATCTTTACATCTATTTTTTTATGTTTAAACCATCATTGTCATCATCATCATCATCATCATCATTGACATCATCATCATCATCATCATCATCATCATCTTTATCATCATCGGCGTCATTGTCATCCTCACCATCAACATCATCGTCATCATCAACATCATCATCTTCATCATCATCTTCATCATCATCATCACCATCATCATCACCACCATCATTCTCATCATCATCCTCATCGTCATCATCATCACCACCACCACCATCATCATCATCACTGACATCATCATCACCATCATCATCTTTAGCATCATCATCATCATCATCATCATCATCATCATTATCATCATCATCATCATACTCATCATCATCTTCATCCTTATCATCATCATCATCATCATAATCATCATCATCATCATCATCGTGTCCATCATCATCACCATCATCCTCTTCATCATCAACATTCTCATCATCATCATCATCAGCATCAGCACCATCATCACCATAATCATCATCGTTGTCATCATCGTCATCATCATCATCATCCTCATCTTCATCATCTTCTTCATCATCATCATCACCCTCTTCATCATCATCGTCATCATCATATATGATAGAGAATTTGAAAATTCAATGGGAATATTAAAAAGACAATGATAGAGTCTTCTAATTTCTAATGATCTACCATAAATAGTATAATGTGCTTCCTTTAAAGAGACTCCCATGGTTCAATATGAGGTACATAATGAGCCAATCATTGGCACAATCCATACTTTTACAGTTCAATCTCCCCTTTGGTACCTCCCTAGGTACATAATATTACATTATTTATCCCCCCTAGGTGCTTCCTAGGGTACATTTCATTCCATCCCCCTATGATGTATTTTTAACCTGAAATATAAGTGGAATCCATATAATGTGATATGTTAACCAATGTAGTGAATTGGTACCAAGAACGAGCATCCATCCATTCTAGTGGAATGTGTGCATTCGGACTAGTTGCTGCATGGCCTCCTCAATCGTGTGCATGATTTCTCATGTGTCTTCTTGATGTATTTGTCATAACCAATATCACCACACATTACTTTCATTCCTCCATGTACTTTTATATCGGGTGTTGTTGTATTTCCATTTAGGTTCATAGTAGGGTTTTTGAAGCTCACAAGCTTTCCTTGATGACATTTTTTCACATAACAATATGAGTAGCAATATAAAACAACCTTATCTATTGTTTTTTTGTCTTTGACTCTTCAAAATGTAGTTCCTTTAAATCATGCATCATCGTATATTATTCTTCCTTGTTATGCCTTTCCTGGGACTCTCAATAAAATGCTTATGTAGACGATTTGTTAGATGAACAAACTATGAATCTGCATTCAATGTTGCTATTGGTGTTTAAATTTCACTACAATCTCTACTTCATGTACCACCTTAGGTCCTTGTTGTTTAGTAAGACAAATATCTTACAATGTGGCTTAATTTTTCATAATCAGCATAATCATTATCATCACTGACATTGTCACCGTCATCCCCATTGACATCACCATTGACAATGATGTCATCATCAACATCACCGCCATGATGATGATGATTACTGATGACGATGATGATGATGTTGATGCTTCTTATGATGATGGCGATGTTATTGATGATTATGATGATGATGTTGATGAAGATGTCAATGATTACCATGATGATTACGATGATGATGATGATCGAGATGGTGATGGTGATGATGGTGATTTTGTTGATGTAGATGATGACGTTGTTGTTTAATATGATTATGAGGTTGAACATTGATGATGATGATGATGATGATGATGATGATGATGATGATTATGTTGCTGATATAGATGATCATATTGTTGTTCAATATGATTATGAGGATGAACATTGATGACGATGATGATGGTGATGTTATTGTTTATGATGATTGTGATAACAACGACAACAACGATGATGTTGTTGATGATGACGATTTTGTTGACAATGATGATATTGATAATAGTGATTATCATGATGAAAATGACAATTATGATTGTGATGGTGATGATGCTACTGATAATGTTGATGTTGTTTATGAAGATGATGATATCTATGATGACGATGGTGGTCATGATGAAAAACATGATGAACAATTATAATCATCATCATCCTCATCGTGACCCACATTTTCATTTCCATCACCATTGACATCATCATCGTCATCAATTTCATCACTGTCATCATCATTAAACCTCTTAATTTAATATTTTTTTATCAAAATTTATTTTTAAATTAAATCTAGTTTTTATTTTCATATTAAAATTTATTTTTCAATTTATGTATACAAATATATGTATATATATTATATATATGAAAAAATATCACACGCCACAATAATAAATAAATTTTTTTGAAATTAAATATATAAAATTATACATAATAACTTTTTTTAAATAAATCACATATCTATACAAATTTAAAATAAAAAATAAAAATTGCAAATCTTAAATATATAAAAATTACAAATAATAAAAAAATATAAAAACAAAACAAAATAAAACCCAAAATATTTACTCTCTGCGCTCTCGACCTCCTCATTTGCACATTAGAATTTACAGTGTGTGCCCTTGACCTCCTCACTTGCACACTAGAATTTACAGAGGGCAATGCATGCACTATTCCACCCTAAATGGTGAATGAAAAGTGGGCCTCGTGGTTCAATAAAATGATAAAAAACAAAAACCTTTTGGATTCTTTTTTAGGGACTTTTTGGAAGTCGTTTTTGCAGGTCGTTTGGTTGAGCCTATGGAGAAGCCACCCCTCTTTCAGAAAAATTTGTCAGTTGTGCAGTGTTTAGACTCCTTGGATTTTTCTTTATCTTCTTTTAAAACCCTAATATAGTGGAGTGTTTCACTCATAGAAGGTTTCTTTGCATGAACCATATAGTACATAGGTGTGCCAGTTTGGGAGATGAAATTCTTGAGCCATGGTGCAGTTTGGGTGGCCCGATAGGAGATAAAATCTACTATGAGCTCACTTGAGGAGAGAATAGCCAATGTGATTCATGAGGAGAGTTGTTTGGCATCTGAGGGAGACAATTTGGTAGTGACTGAGGGATACAGAGAGGATTCCTGCAAATACTGTGAACATTATGTCCTAAATCATTCCTCTATGAGTCTAAAACACTAATCTACTGGTTTGAGGGTTTCGAAGGGGTACACATTTTTCTTTCTCTTTCGTTTTAGGGTTTCGAGGGTGTATAAATATTTGGAGGATGCACTCACGTGGGGAAAAATTCAGGGTTTAAACAATCATGGTCACTGTGGAGAGTGGGTGTGGATTAATTTCCAAAAAAAAAGCAGGGGGGGGGGGGATTTCACTCTTCATGAAACAAATACAAGCTGAATAACAAAGAAATACGCTCACTTTTATTTTTGGGCACACCCTATGTATTTTGTCTCCTATCCAATGTTATATACAACAATTAAGAAGAGTTAGTTCATCAGTGAGGAACGACAGTCATCCACTGCTATCTACAATAAAATATCATGACACATAGAAGGTATTTTAACCCTTGAAGGGGGCTATCATCCACAGGTACATAGATTTATTTTACGCCTTGAAGGGGGCCATCATCCACAGGTACCAACCAAGGAGAGGTCTGGGAATGGGTGAGAAATGAAGAAGGCCAACTCAGACAAGGTCTCAGAGTGACAAGGTTAGCATTAAATTTTTCACTGTGCTCATATTACTTCTTTTCTTAATAAGTTTCAATCCTACCACACTCTACCATTTTGATTTTTTCCATGTCATCCCTTCAAGGTCATGCAACCGATTTTATTTCTTCGCTTATAAGTTGTAATTCTTACACGGCAACCCTGTTGATTTGTACCACACCATGCCTTCTAGTTATTGTGCCAACCCATTCATGGGTTTTGTGCCATGTCATCTCTTTGGTGTTTGAATACAAGTACAATTAGGGCCACATTTCGATACCACTGTTGAAGTGGATTTTTCATTTCAGCGTTCACAATGGGTGATGATTTTAAATTTTCTTATATCTATATTTATTTTCTAGGGGTGTTGGTCTTTGTGATTATTCCTCCTATCCCATCCTTCTGCATTTAAGTGAAGAATAACACATCTTGTAAATTGTAATATCAATAATTTCCTTAAGGGGGCCTTAATATCAATAGCCACATTTACCCAACTTGATGAAGGGAGGGAGAATGGTTTCCAAGATTTGAACATTGGTTATATCCATAACAATCAATCCAAGTTGCTACTAGACAACAACATGGCAGACAACTTTATAACTTTATTAAGACACATATATACACACACTTTTAAACTCGTTTTTGACTAATTTTGTCTATATGACCTCTTTTTAGAGAAAAATGAAATTAATCAGATTTGATGTGGGGTTTCTTGAGATATAAACTGTTGAATTTTATAATCATGCAAAAATAGGCCTACATTGCAAAGATCAGGCTTCCTTCAAAGTATATGTTAGGTTGGAAAGGTTTATAGTTTTCCAAAATGCATGGGATTCACACCCAAGCTCATCGCATCACTTTCGAAACTCATGCTATACCGGTGGGGTAGACGATAATGGGATTGGGATTCTAGTGGAGAGCCTGACACTCCATTGATCACCTCAATGAGCCAACATATTTTCGACATCTTTTAAGAAATTTAATTGCATCGAGAAATATGAAGTGATTTCTACATCTCGGTCTAAGGGAAATGTATAATGTTTGTAGTATTGTACCTAACACATATGTGCCACATTGCATAAATCAGATCAATATAATATTACAAAAGAAGAAACAACCCAATTGATGTAGATGAGGTTTTAGCATCTGTCCTTATAAATCAAATATAAAAAATAAATAAATCTGTAATTAAAAAAAGAAAATTTAAGAAAATAATACCAGTACCTATTTGAACCGATTAGGAGTGTCTCGTTCAAGAAAACCTAGTCATAACTGATCGGGTTGACCGGTGCACTTCCTTCACCCGAAAAAACAAAATATTCGGATGATTATGTAGTATGATTTGATTATGGACTATGATTCCATTGGGTGTTGCAATCCATTTAAAGTTTCAATATAGTTGTATTCTAGGTCGTCACTCGGTGACCTAATCTAATTCTGGATCAATCTTATCCAGTGTGGTGTCAGCATGTCGGGTGCATCAAATACTAGTGTGCGAGAGAGATTGATAGGTTGTGTTCTAAGCTAACGCAAATCATCAAGAGATTCATCCTCTATGATCTAAATAGATTTTGGATCAATAATATGCAATGCAATTTATTCCATACCATTTGTTCATAATTATCTTGTGAGTAGGCAAAGGCTTGTTGGCCCTATTTTATGACCTAGGCTAGCATAGGAAATCAATCCCACATAAGTTAGTTAATACAATTCCCGGTATGTTTAAGTTAGCTTGATTTCGTAGGTTATGGTCTCCTTCTACCAGTTAGGTTTTATTCTCTTAAGGAGAATATGATTTTTTAAAAACACCGAAATATCTCCTATGTTAATCTAAAGTTAACCTAAATCCTAATGACAGTTACTAAATATAAGTTATCCTAAAATTGCTTTCTTAAGGAAAGTCTCTTGTTTTGGATTTTGTTTGGATTTCTAACTTAATAAAAAGTTTCAAATGTTAAATAGCTAATATGACTAAAATATAACTAACACCTACTAAAAGTAAACATAAACCTAAAAATCCAAGCTACAACCATGAATTAAAACGAAACTAATCTCCTATCTCAGCTGAGAGGGAATTAATTGATTATATTAACTATAATTAACAATTAAAGATAACAAAGGGAAAGAAACGATATAATTCCATATAGAAAATTATCAGAATTATTATCATAAAAATCACTCTATTCAATAAAATTTACAAAACATAAAAATAAAATGAGAAACCATTTCATCTATTATGTAATGTAACTATCAAATAATAATTAATGTTCAACACTAGATGTTTGAATATAAATTTGAATCACTTCTTAATCAAAACACCATATAAAAATATAGATGCAATTGATAACAAGTTATGAAATATAATACTACTTAATCAAAATCATCAACAATTATTAAAATGAAATGATTACAACGGTATCTATATCAAACACTAACATTATGTGAGAATAGTAATTCAAGTAGCAATAATGCAATAATAACACAGTATAATTGCATAAAGATTTTAGATGATAAATTATCTATCGAAACATATATTAAAGTCTCTCAAAACTACAAAACAAAGAGTGATACCATCCTTTGAAATACTAGTCTCACAACATCCATGAAAAAAACTCCATTAGATCAATTACAACCCAAAAAATATATTTAATTTCAACAAGTAGTTTCTTAGTACTCCCATCCCCTTTTCAGAAATTTCTTGGGACTTATATACATAAAAAGAACAATTGTCTTCGAGTTATTTTAGGATTTATTTACAAAAATAGTAGAAACGGTTTCTTAACAGCTGTTAAGACAATTCCTAACCATCCCTATATTTGTTCTATTAACGATATGATTCAATTGACACCAAAAGAAGCACCTGGAAAATATTAACCTCCAACAAAGCAAACAAAATGTGCCCATCCAAAATGTATTCCATCTATCAATGCAAAAATCGTTCTCCTCCGATAAAGCAACTTCAAAGACATATATGAATCAGCAAAATCATTTCCATGCAGTCCAACACATTCATATCATAAGTACACCTGTGACAATCGAGTTACAGATATATTAATTCCTCATCAAGAATAAATATAACATAAAAATAAAATGAAATAAATTTCAAGCATACCTATAAAATATACGATTCTATAGGTGTGCTAATTAAGGTATTCTATTGCTTGTAAAAAAGAGGAATATACAAGCATAACTGAAAAACAGAGTAAGTGCCAAGTTTTGTTTTGTAAACTAACTATTCTTCTTGACTCTGATAGTTTAGAATCTACGATTTTGTAGGTGTGCTAATTAAGGTATTCTATTACTTGTAAAAAAGAGGAATATAAAAGCATAATTGAAAAACAGAGTAAGTGTCAAGTTTTGTTTTGCAAACTAAATCTTCTTCTTGCCTTTCATAGTTTAGCACTTAACTTTACATCTTCAATTTTATATTGCTCTGTACGCTTCAGAAACTTTTTGTTAGAATAAATAAATGATGTCTTTACATCTTTCAACTTATATTTCTTCACTTTTAAATCCCACCATCGATTCACCCATGATAATAACTCACTTCTCAGTATTTGTCCTTCATCTTTCAAAACAATTGAATTTAACTTGGACTTTTCCAATTTATTTTTCAATTGGATGATTTGTTTTTTTAATTTTGCGGTCTTCATGGTGATTCTTAGTGTCTTTTCTGATGAAGAATCATTAGTAAATGAAGATATTCTTTTGATCTATGTATCATTTTGCATAACAGGTGATTGACCTCCATAAAAACCATCATTTGGAGATGCTACAGGATTATCAATTTTATCCTCATGCTCCTATGAAGATAAATCCATCAAACAATAATCTTCTTATTCACTCAAGATTTAGATTAATGAAGAGTCTTGGATCTATAGAGGTGTTATCGAAGTAGAAGATATCATAATCCTTGTAATTCTACGTGAACCTAATTTTGCAATAGGGATATTTGACAAGTCTAATGTGAACTTGGATTTCAATTTTTATTTGTTTATCTTCTTCAACTTTTTTCCTCATCTACACGTAAAGTATGAAGTTCTCCAAGTGAAGCCGAAACCAAAGGGGTTTCAAAATTTAAAGGAAGAGGTTATACTGCAACTATATGTTCCATACTATCCTCTACATGTGCATCCAATCTAGGTGATTCAACACTTCTTAGATAAGAACCGACTCCAAACTTAAGGGGACCTTTGTACATTTTCTATGGTTCTTGAGACGCAGATTCAGCCAATACCGAGTTAACCCAAAATGATTTTCCTCTAAGAATTCATCCCAGGATCTACCAAAAAGACTTAACTGGTGCTGAAACAAACTTTTTAGGAGGCCATGATGAAATAAACTTCTTTCCACATCTCCTATAGTATTTTGTACAGTATGTACCATTCTTTTCAAACTTTGAAGTGAAAAGAAAGGAAGATTGAGTTTGCAACCATTGAAAGCCATTAACAACCATAAATGGTAATAATGAACATGAGAATATCAATCATCACACGAAACATACATGATTAAAATATCAAAGAAGGCTATCCACTGTGGTTTCAAAAAATTAACAGAAACACAATTTTTGAGATATGAACCCTCGCGTAATGGTAAAAGGGATAATTCACATTGTTTCCTATTGACCCTTTGTCCCTTAAACCAGCATTCACTAGTTTGGGGAAGCTTGGTAGCTTTAGAAATAATATCTTCATTTAAAACTAGTTGAAAACTCGCAACTTGAGCTACATCATTATTTGAAGACATGGAAAATTGTGTGGTTATTTCTACATGATGGCCACTAAAATATCTGAAAAATTAACCCCAACCTATTTTTTCAAACAGTGTAGTTGCTTATGGGTTCGATTCTATTAGTTCAAGACCTGATACCTTAAAGGGATTAAGCAGTGCCATCTTTGCACTAGAAAAACTCTTATTAGGGTTTGAGATGAATGACTGCATGAATATAGATGGTACTAGATTCCATGTGAACGACATTGTGTGGAACATCAAATCATGGCTCAGTTAATGTGTAATGAGAATTAAAACCCTAAACATAATACCATCAACCATAGTTTTGAACACCATGAAATCGCAACACGCTGAATTGTCATGGGAACTAATTGAAAATAATCAATGATCAATCCTTATGCATTTAAAACTTAAACAACCAAAATAATTGAATGATTTCATAGTTTGAAAAATAAGGATGAGACGAAAATAGATTATGACCCTATTAGTTATTCATAAGAGAAAGGTTGCAAAATATTTTGATCTGACACTATTTTCCTGTTAAGTTAACAAAAGTCCAAGATATTAATTAGTCTACTTAACCAAACCATGATAGATAGCGAGTTCATATGATTTCATTTTTACATGATGAACGATTAAGGTTAAGCCATACCTCAATGATAAGAATGAGATTGTTTATTTATTTCTAGACCTAAAGTTTTATTTATTTACAAAAACATAGACGTAATTTTTCAAAAGATTGAAATGTTTTAACATATTTTCAAGGGTTATATTATATAAAATAAAACAAATCAATAACCCAAACAAAGTATAATAAAACATTTAATTAATGGTAAGCACCTTGTCTTGTTTCCTAAATTAAATCATTAAGATATTTATGGAAAATTAAATAACTTGAGTAAAGGATAAATAGTTGGGTAATCAATTTCTAGGTACAAGAATGAAGTGAGATTATCCATCTAAATATGACCTTAAGATTTTATTTATTTACAAATAAACTAACATAGTATTTAAATGGTAAAGTTTTTTATCTTAAAACAATTTATTAAGATTAAAATGGAATGTTTGAACTAATCCATCAACCCTAACCATATGAATTTTAACATAAAAAATAATAATGAATACTTTGTCAAAAATTCTAAATGAAACTAATAAAACGAGTTTATAATGCATTTTAATTTATTTTAATTTGATGCAAAGAACTATTTAACAAGCTGTAATTTAATATCTTGAAGAGTATACCATCAAATATTTAATGATAAGGAGAATTGATTATATATAAAATTTTAAATATTAATAGCTGCTAAATACTCAATTTTGAAAATGCTTCCTAAACTTTGAGTATGATCATTAACTCTTCCTTAATTGAGAGTACCTTCAGAATCAAAGATTCTAAAGGCACTCTTTAACAATTTTAATAATTAATTATAGAAGAGAACTAATAAATTTTATTAAACAAAAAAAAAAAATTACGAGGGTTGTTTCTTGCCAACAAATGGTGACATACTAGGTGAACCCATTATCTCTGCTCATTCATCTTAAAAACTACAAAAATACAATCCTAAAATTTACTTAAAAGAAATCAGAAATCCTTAATCTACTAAGAACTGACACTCAATTCACATCTGCGAATATTTTCAAAACTACCTTCATTTCTATTGTTAAATATTTTTGTCATAGACAGGCTGAAAATTACCCTGTCAAAAAAATTACTTAGGATAAAGGTAATCCACATCAGTAGTATAAAGATATATGTATTTAATTCTCTGAGAAAACTTTCAACTGAAGAATATTGTCTAGGCCTGGTAACTTGATATTAACAGCACCATTCACGAGTTTTACCAGAAATAAACAAGCCGCCTCATGATGAGACCTCCTGTCCCTTGATCTTATAATCAAGAGTGATCAACCTGGAGAACAAAAATGATGTTACCTATGATAAAGTTGATGATCATGAGTAGGCCGACTCATGATCATACCTCATATTATTCAATCAAAATCTAACTTATTGCAGATAATTATGCATAGAGAAGACTTAAAAATCTTTATAGATGGTAAACAAAATTTCTAAAAGAATGACTGCTCATGTAAATTAATAAAGATATTCTAAGTACTAAGTTTTGAAAAGGAAATCTATTAGCTATCCTAACTATAATTATAAACACAAACATTATAAGCTATAGGTTCTTATCAAATTTGAGAGAAAATGATGAGTTTAAGTGAATCTTGAAGATATACCTTATTACAACTAATCAAGATAGATGAATAATATGGATCTAAGCCTCAGGGTTTATTTATTCAAAAACACCTTCTTAAAAGAAATATGTACAAAAATGATGATGATTTTTTTAATTTTTTATTTGTAACTATGTACATAAAATATTGACAAAACTATGTACAAAGAATTGAAAGACCATGATTTTTTGACAAAAGAGATCAGCCAATTCTGAAATGAATTTTAGGAATATTCACAGATGGATCAAATAAAATTTGAATGTAGATGAAAATAAAAAAATACAATGATCTTATTGATATAGAAAGATAAAAAAAATGATGAAGTATAACAACGAATATGTACATGAAATTGATTCTGAAATTAAAAGTTATTCACATAAGATTGATTGAAAACAAGAAAAGAAAAATATGTACAATTGTTAACAAAATGAACAAGATTATGTACAAAAATATATACAGATTCAAAGTCTGATGAAATCAGCAAAAATATTTTTTCAAAATCAATCCATTGATCGGGAATGTTTCAGAATGACCTTCTAAGGTTTGCAGACGGAAAGTGTTAGGACCTAACTTTTCAGCAATGACAAATGAACTTAACCAAAGATGTTGGATTTTAGTATGTTCCCCCTTTATACTCATGAGCTTGATTCCATTGAAGCAATAAATCACCCACCTAAAATTCTCTATTAGAACTTGAAGATTGATCAAACCATGACTTAACAATTTGTTGGTTTTTGACAAAATGTTGCTTATCCTTATCTCTATATTCTTCTAATTTCAACATAGTATTAATTCTCTTCTCTATAACTGGAAAGTCTTCATCATAAATAGATTGTGAAATTTGCAGACAAGGTAAAAATAAGTTAGGAGGTACGATAGCTTTTGTACCATAGACCAGGAAGAAAGGTGAATTACCAATTGAGGATTTAGGAGTGACTCTATCCGCCCATAGTGAATTGAATAGTGTTGTATTCCAATCACGATGATGGTTTGGGATGGTCCTTGTAAGAATTTTAAATAAGTTTTTACTCGTTTATTCAGCTAGACCATTACCGTGAGGATGATAATTCCCTGAATACATAATGCTTATACCTTTATCCAATGCAAATTGAGTTAATTCAACTGATGAAAAATATGAGGCATTATAAAAAAGAAGAGAATCAGAAACACTAAATTGCATAATGAGAGAAGACTCTAAAAATAAGATAACTTGACTGGTATTCACTACCCTTAAAGGTGCATCCTCTTCACATCAGGTAAAATAATAAGTCGCGTTAATAATATATTTGTGTTGCTGAGAAGAAGGTGGGTTTACTGGACCGACTATATCGATACCCCATTGTTGAAAAGGCCTTTATATTGTAATCGTATGTAAAGGAAAGGGAGGATTCTTAACCCTATCTGTATAAATTTGGCATTCTTGGTACTTTTTGACAAAAGTGTAAGAATATTGAAATAAGGTAGGCCAATAATAGCCACCCCTAATAATTTTATCTGTTGTAATCTCTCCTCCAAAATGGCCACCTACAGGGCTAGAATGTAGTTTCGTCAAGATTGTCTCAGTTTCATCATTGTCTAAGCAACGAAGAAAAAAACCCTCTGAATTTCACCTAAACAGAGTATTATCAATTAACAAATATGGAGCTAATTTTAATCTAAGGGTATTCTTTTTCTTGGTTCAAGGTGATCAAGAGAAGTTCCTGTTTCTAAGAGAGTCCCTAAATATGAATACCAAGAATCTTGTGGTTGAGGATAAAAATACATTTCCCTAATCAGCAAGGTTTCCTCAATGATAGTCTCAGAATTACTATTTGGAAAATGGGCATCCTTAGCAACAAGTTCACACAATCCTTGTCCCTTTACTATTATTGAAGGTTTAATATCCAAGTCATACTCTTGGAGAGCTGTCATCCATGGTGATCTTTTTTCACCCAAGACCTTCTTTTGTACTAACATATTTCTTACTATAGGGAAAGGAACTACCACTTTGGTTCTTGATTTCAAAAGATATGGAAAAAAATGGTTCTCTTCTTTAAAAATTGGGAACGCTTATTTGTCAACCTCATGGAAGTTTAATTCACCTCCCTTAAAGTGAGAAATCATAAAACAAGATTGATACTTCATAATTTTGTTGATTATGTTTAGTGAGTACTGCAGCATAAGGTAAATAAGAAGCAAAAGTATAAAGTATGAAATCTTTGGAAAAATATGGGCTTAAGAGACTCGGGGCTTCCAAAATAGTTCTAAGATTCAATTGAATGATTATTTCTCAAGATTATCGCAATGAAATAAAACATATTTATTGGCCATATTTTGAAAAGGTCGAATGATCTCTGAAAAACTAAGAATAAATCTCCTAACAAAATTTATTTTCCCTAGAAATGATTGCATTAGTTTCTTACTTGAAGGAAAATTTATTTTTGATATGGATTGGGTATGTTCAGGATCAATCGTGATCCCATGTGTAACTGATCTGTAGGACCTCAACTTTAGTGCATTAAAAGTTTGTTGTAAAAGAATGCGTGCAACAGGTTAATTAATGGAACAACATTAACAGAAATTAAATGCTCAGAACAGGAATGAAAGACAAGACCGATAAACAGATGCCAAGAAGAAAACACAGAAACATAGAGTCAAAAACAAAAGTTGATAACGGAGTTCACCCCCTCCACTTGGCTACGTCTTCGGTTCCCTCTCCAATGGGAACCGATCCAATTAATGTCTTTAAAATGGTACAAATGGTTCTGGACTTTGCAAATCAATTTCAGCAGTATGGACAAAATTCTACAAGACCTCTTCTCTGGAATAATACAAATTGGCTTTCAAAAGCAAAGAAAAGCCAAATGAAACAGAGAAGACAGTCGACTCTTTACAATCACAGAAACTGGACATTTAACAGAAAAGTCTTCAAGACCTCCTCTCTGAAAGTTACAAAACTGGACTTCAATAGCCAAAAGAAGCCAATTCATAACTGAGAATCGTCGACTTCAAAAGCATGTGGATAGTTTTACAGAAAACTCTCCAAGCTTCTCATAACAGAGAAACGTTGTCCTGCGTTCTCAACTAACTGAGTCCCCCCTTGTGGTCACCAGCTTCCTCTATTTAAGCCTCATAAGTAACGAATTTTCCTTCTTTCACACAGATATTACCATATGCCATTCGGCCAAATCATGCCTCAAGCATTTTGATGTTCCGGGTCCCCAATAGTCTATTCATCTCCTTTCAACGTTATCCCCACTGTGGCATAACTGCCAAGAAATATTCGCCAAACTGTTACAAAGAAGCTGTACATGATGAAATACTACCACATCATAATGTTCCTGCCATGCCAAGGATCTGGCCTCCGTGATAATGTCATATGTATATAACAGTGTTGTGCCGTAGTGGACACATATGTGAATTAAACTTCCGCCATCTCGGAAGATGGACGAGCAACTAGCTCCGATGAGCTCTGTCTCAATCGGCTGAATTTTGGGTTTCTAGTTGGAAGTTTTTTTATTTTGGCTTCCGCCGTTGTGGCTCCTGAAAGCCTTTATCCCTCCACCATTGTAGCTCCCATTCCGCTCCAACTTCTGATCCTTTATATCTCCACCATTGCGGCTCCCGCTCCGCTCTGACTTCCGATCCTTTATATCTCTGCCGTTGCGGCTCCCGTTCCGCTCCTAATTCCGATCCTTCCTTTAAGTTCCCGCCGTTGCAGAAGGGGAAGGGCTTGTGAGCCTCGACGTTGCGGAAGAGGAAAGGCTTGTGAGCCCCGATGTTGTGGAAGAGGAAAGGCTTGTGAGCCTCGCCGTTGTGGAAGGGGAAATGCTTCTGACTGCCGATCCTTATATTTTTGCGTCCGTTGTTTTAAAGCTTCGATGTTGCGGAATGGGATGTCTTCCGACCTCCGATTTCTTTTGTGTTTTCGCCATCCGATTTTTTTCCATTCGCGGCTTCTTTGAACCATCGTACCATATTGGATCTTTAAGGAGGAATAATCTGCCTGATCAATCCTCCCCATTGGAGAGATTTTGGACCACCAAAAGCCTGAATTATTCTGCAAGTAAGTAAGGGTACAACTCCCTCACTTTCCCAATCTCCATCCATATTGCTTTGCTAGGATGCATTCCTTTTATCCCCACTCGAAGGTACTCAGCATTCTCCCTTCGTGAAGTCCTTACATTTCTATCAAGAATAACATCATCCTGCAACTCTCTCATATATTCAGGTGCCAAATCATCAACTGAGGGAATATGTACGTTAGTTTCCTCATCCATGATCATAGGAGGCTCATACAATTTAAGATTCTCAACATTGACAACTGAATAAATTTTCATGTATGGAGGTAAATTCAAGCAAAAAGCATTAGTACCGATCTTTTCCAAGATCTTAAAAGGAATATACCTGATAGGATTAAGCTTTTTACTATCACCTTTCATCCTTTCTTTGGTGATATGTAACCAAAATCGGTCACCAACCTGAAATTGATGATCAATTTGATGCTTGTCATGTCTGGCTTTGTACTTGGCCTGGCTCTTCTCCAACTATTCTTGAAGTGCCTGCTGCACTGCTTGGATTCTCTAAATGAACTTTAAAGCTTTATCTGCATCATGATGTCCATCCACTGTGTTATCACTAATTCTTGCAGGGAATTTTCCAAATTTTTATTGTGATAATGGCCTAAAGCTACAGGTAGATTACTCTTCAGTAAGCATTATATTTTCTGACAAAGATCATAGAGGTGGAGATGGTAGCTTTCGCTGTTTTCGTGACTCAAGTGCAGGAAGACCTTCTTCTATCATATGGGTACGAAGAAGGCTTGAAATCTCTGGTTCATCATTTTCCACGCCGTTGTCAGTGCTTCCTCATGTCTGCAACTTCAAGTACAGATATGGTGAAAATAGCAAGTGAAAAGAGAAATGAGTTGGATCTGGTGCTCCCAATCTACAAAATGATGTGGAACTATGATGTGAAGCCAACATGGGGAGACATGATCAATTCGGTTGTGAAGATGAAATTTTTTGAAGCTGCATACAATCTGTTGAATGAAATGACAGAGTTGGATATACAACAAACATCACAATTATACAATGCAATTATGGCTGGATATTTCCGAGATAACAGTATTTGCAGGGGATTGGAAGTTCTCAAACAAATGAAGAATGCAGATGTAAAACCAAATATAGATACATACTCTTACTTGATATGTTATGCTACAAATGAGAAGGTGGTTGTAAAGTTTTCGAAGAATTTCAAATATATGAGAAAATAAAACAAGCAGGCGATGTTCCAAAGTCGAAAGCAATCAGATCCCTTATTGGGTCCCTTGAGAAGCAAGGTGAATTCGCTGAAATGTTTCAGGTGCTTCATGAGTACAAAGATAAAGAAGAATGGTGCTACGCTTGCAGATCTACATTCCTTTCCTTTATTTTAAGCATAAGCAGATTAGCTCTGCCATTAATTTCCTTCGGCAGCTGAAGGATATGGACAGATTTCTAGTGGGCATTGTTTGTGATTAGATCTTTTGCCTTGTATACAGACAAACCAAAATTGGAGGATGGCTTGTATTTACTCCAAGCAATAAGGATAGATCTTAAACCATCACGAACTGGGACAACGACAGACAACTGAGCCAGAACTCAGCTGACAAAGCACGCCTAGTGGAAGAGGAATTCCTGTAGAAATTGTCACGATGCCGAGCAGCTTGGTGTGCTGTTTATTGGTGTATAAACTCATATAGCAACGAGGCCATTGGCATCCATCCACGGAAGTTTTAATGAAGCAACTCACGAGCATTGGAGCAATCACGTGTTGAATGGAGCCGATTACAAAGCAATGGATTTTCGCATGGAATAATTGATTGGGGGGAATCGCCAGCCTCCTGGTGGATTTTGGGTGGCCCCAATAAATTTTGGAGCGGCTGTCCAATGTCAATTTAAAAAATTCCACGTTCTAATTGCTTCGCAGCTGAAGCATGGAGCTTGTCTTGGACTCATGATTTCTCTAACAGTTCACGCTGTTTTGACAGCCGAGCCTTCATCAGCTGGCAGTGGCTTGGATTGCATGGAGAAATCGGCGTGGAGCTATGAGATCCGCGTTTTCCTCTTTATGACTGTTTCCTTCACCTTCGTGGCGTGGCTTGCATCCCTACAGCAGCCGAGTTTTGTAAGCAGCCAGTTTCAAGTAGCAGTTCGGGTGTCCTCCTTTTTAGCAGCCGAGTCGTGGAAGCACTGGTGTTTGGTAGCCGCGTGGGATCGTTTCATTTCAAATGGAACTTAGGAGCATCTCGAGTATTGATTCTGAAATAAACGAAATGCCACAAATCCGTTGTTGCAGCCATTTCGGAGATGAAGAGATGCCACCACTGTGTATTTCCATGAAGTTCACGTCTTCATTGACAGCGAAGTGTTTAAAATTTATGGCAACCAAGTATATCTTCCAGCTTTATGGCCAGGCAGAGGTTGGAGCATCTCACGGGGCAGTTAAAACGCCAATCACACATACAGTGGCAGCCGATGACATTTGTGTTCATAATCTGGCAAATTCGATTCCGTGGGGTTCCAGCAGCAACGCATCAATTTCTTCCGGGATTGACACGCCGATTTATTGACAGACGCATGGGTTAGCTGCAGATTGCATGAAGATGGTGCAAATTCCTTCTATTGGCGTTTTTTGTATGCGGCCGAAAGCTTGGGGTTATGGAACAAATCTTGATCAGCGTGTTTGTTTGAGTGGATGTTTTAAACCTTCAGAACAAGTTCACTTAAGTGAAGTCTTTGGTATAGTCGACTGAATAAAGTGATAGTCACACTTTAGTCTAGGTGGTAGTTACTTCAGTAAAATAAAGTTTGATGTAATAACGTAGAGTTAGTCAACTTTAGATGGAGGAAAAAGTGGATCTGAGATTCACTGTATTATTTTATTATTTTGAGAGCCTTTGACCTATAAAGAAGCAAGTCTTCTTCTTTGTAAGCATGGAAAGTTTTTGGGCTGGGAGGATTTTTCCCCAGAGTTAATAAAGAAATTCATCATTGAGCTTTTTGGACATGTTGGGTCTTTCAGTGGTAATCTTGTGTTTTCTTAAGTTGTAGACTAAGCCGGCATAGAAGGCTAACAATATAGCACGTTGGGCAAGCATTTGCGGCTGCCAAGTTGCTTGTCGCCGTTATGTTCTCGAAAGTCTGGGAGTAATGGAAAGTAGTCAGTTATACTACCATTCTCCTGGCCTCTGATTATGGAGAGGACCAGCCTGATCTCCCTTCTGCAAAACGCAAAGCCTTTATGATTCCCCTTCAGACTCCATTCGCCCTTCTGATACTGGCACTGGCCTTTTCCTCGAGGACTGATCCTCCCTTCCCTTCCTACCCATCAATCCAACTTATTTTCCTTTCTGCTACCCGAGTTTCTCTAAGGCAGCCTCTTCATATCACCCTGTCCTCAACTGCACCTGCCTTAGAGATCCGAACTTAGGGAAACCCCCCTAGAGCTGGAGAAGAGCCATCCTGAAGCGAGGAGAGAGAAGGTGTGGTGACATTGGCCTCTCTCTCGAGAGGTTGTCGCCGGGCTGGCGCGCCCGTGGCTTGGGCTTTCGGCACCCGCATGCCAGTTTCGGGCGACAACATTTTGGCGCCGTTGCCGGGGACAAAGTCCAGTTCCTGGATTTTGAAGACTATGCTTCATTGACATCTGTGGGAGATTACGTTGCAGATTATTCCTCTCACATGGCGACTCCACGAAGGGACAGAGCCCTTGTCCTTTTGCAGATTTAAAAGATCCAATTGAGTGTAGAGGTGAGCACACTCATCAGAAGGCTTTCAAGCTCACCTTGGCGACTCCACAGCTTGGTATGAGGTATGGTTATATGCATTTTTCAAATTAGGTACCTCATTGTTTGATTATGGGAGAACCACGTAATATTTGGCATGAGGCTTACATCCCGCTGGATTTCTCAAAAATCCACGGATTTCCTAATCAGTGCTATGACCGTGGGAAGGTGCATGACATTCTTCCTGAATTTTACGGAAATGTTGGTGTTTCAGCCATCCATCATATTGCCTCTCTCTGCAAAGTGATGGCTGATTTTAATGTTCATCATGAGGATGATATTATGGTTGTTTTTGCTATAACTTTGGAAAGGGTTGCAATGATCTAGTTTTATGGCCTTTTGGATGAATCCATAGATTCAGTGCCAAATTTTTTCGAGAGGTTTCTCCTTCGCTGGCACAATGGGACAGTAGATGAGATTGAGCAGCTTGCTAAAAAATATGATGCTCTCATCCCTAGGGTCCATCATGAATTGATTCATGAAGAACAAACCATGGAAGATCTGGTTGAGGAAGCAGTACAAGAAACCTTGGTTGAAGACATTGCTGAAGAGATCCCTGATAGAGCTATAATAGAAGATGTGAAGCTGCCCCAAGTTTATGAACAACCTCATGATGTAGATGAGAAGCTGCATCAGGTATATTTTGACACTAATAACATTTGTGTTGCAGATATGTCTCATGAAAGTCTTATGGATAACAAAATCCAGTTTGATGAAGGGCTGCCCAATGCTTATCTAAGCCCTCTTCAGTGTTATCTTGATGAAGCATGCACTTCAATGTGCTATACGATTGGAGGTTTGAAAGATGACTTGTGTTTGCAGCATAAGCTCTTCTATGACAGCCATACTTTGGTGGCATTTTCAGGTCAGATCTACAACGTTTTTGATGAGACCTTGTTTTGGTTAATGACCAAACACAGGGGGAGATGTTCTACTGTTGACAAGTTGCTGAGATGGCTCCATTACTTGTATGCCTACACCTAACGTGTGCTAGATTCATGTTAAGTTAGGTAGGTAGGAAGAAGAAATAAGCTCTTGCATGAGCATTTAAATTTTCAGTATGTTTTGTAATAAAGTGTGGGATGTGAATGAAGCCATCCCATCACATTTTTCTTTCAAATTGGTCTGCTGATACTCAGTAATTCTGAGGTTCTCGCATGCTCTCTCCAAGAGCACACGTCCCCCATGGAGCCAGATGTTATCACTAATTCTTGCAGGGAATTTTCCAAATTTTTATTTTGATAATGGCCTAAAGCTACAGGTAGATTACTCTTCAGTAAGCATTATATTTTCTGACAAAGATCATAGAGGTGGAGATGGTAGCTTTCGCTGTTTTCGTGACTCAAGTGCAGGAAGACCTTCTTCTATCATATGGGTACGAAGAAGGCTTGAAATCTCTGGTTCATCATTTTCCACGCCGTTGTCAGTGCTTCCTCATGTCTGCAACTTCAAGTACAGATATGGTGAAAATAGCAAGTGAAAAGAGAAATGAGTTGGATCTGGTGCTCCCAATCTACAAAATGATGTGGAACTATGATGTGAAGCCAAAATGGGGAGACATGATCAATTCGGTTGTGAAGATGAAATTTTTTGAAGCTGCATACAATCTGTTGAATGAAATGACAGAGTTGGATATACAACAAACATCACAATTATACAATGCAATTATGGCTGGATATTTCCGAGATAACAGTATTTGCAGGGGATTGGCAGTTCTCAAACAAATGAAGAATGCAGATGTAAAACCAAATATAGATACATACTCTTACTTGATATGTTATGCTACAAATGAGAAGGTGGCTGTAAAGTTTTCGAAGCATTTCAAATATATGAGAAAATAAAACAAGCAGGCGATGTTCCAAAGTCGAAAGCAATCAGATCCCTTATTGGGTCCCTTGAGAAGCAAGGTGAATTCGCTGAAATGTTTCAGGTGCTTCATGAGTACAAAGATAAAGAAGATTGGTGCTACGCTTGCAGATCTACATTCCTTTCCTTTATTTTAAGCATAAGCAGATTAGCTCTGCCATTAATTTCCTTCGGCAGCTGAAGGATATGGACAGATTTCTAGTGGGCATTGTTTGTGATTAGATCTTTTTCCTTGTATACAGACAAACCAAAATTGGAGGATGGCTTGTCTTTACTCCAAGCAATAAGGATAGATCTTAAACCATCACGAACTGGGACAATGGCAGACAACTGAGCCAGAACTCAGCTGACAAAGCACGCCTAGTGGAAGCGGAATTCCTGTAGAAATTGTCACGATGCCGAGCAGCTTGGTGTGCTGTTGATTGGCGTATAAACTCATCTAGCAACGAGGCCATTGGCATCCATCCATGGAAGTTTTAATGAAGCAACTCATGAGCATTGGAGCAATCACGTGTTGAATGGAGCCAATTACAAAGCAATGGATTTTCGCATGGAATAATTGATTGGGGGTAATCGCCAGCCTCCTGGTGGATTTTGGGTGGCCCCAATAAATTTTGGAGCGGCTGTCCAATGTCAATTTAAAAAAGTCCACGTTCTAATTGCTTCGCAGCTGAAGCATGGAGCTTGTCTTGGACTCAGGATTTCTCTAACAGTTCACGCCGTTTTGACAGCCGAGCCTTCATCAGCTGGCAGTGGCTTGGATTGCATGGAGAAATCGGCGTGGAGCTATGAGATCCGCGTTTTCCTCTTTATGACTGTTGCCTTCACCTTCGTGGTGTGGCTTGCATCCCTACAGCAGCCGAGTTTTGTAAGCAGCCAGTTTCAAGTAGCAGTTCGGGTGTCCTCCTTTTTAGCAGCCGAGTCGTGGAAGCACGGGTGTTTGGTAGCCGCATGGGATCATTTCATTTCAAATGGAACTTAGGAGCATGTCGAGTATTGATTCTGAAATAAACGAAATGCCACAAATCCATTGTTGCAGCCATTTCAAAGATGAAGAGATGCCACCACTGTGTATTTCCACGAAGTTCACGTCTTCATTGACAGCGAAGTGTTTAAAATTTATGGCAACCAAGTATATCTTCCAGCTTTATGGCCAGGCAGAGGTTGGAGCATCTCATGGGGCAGTTAAAACGCCAATCACACATACAGTGGCAGCCGATGACATTTGTGTTCATAATCTGGCAAATTCGATTTCATGGGGTTCCAGCAGCAACGCATCAATTTCTTCCGGGATTGACACGCCGATTTATTGACAGACGTGTGGGTTAGCTGCAGATTGCATGAAGACGGTGCAAATTCCTTCTATTGGCGTTTTTTGTATGCGGCCGAAAGCTTGGGGTTATGGAACAAATCTTGATCAGCGTGTTTGTTTGAGTGGATGTTTTAAACCTTCACAACAAGTTCACTTAAGTGAAGTCTTTGGTATAGTCGACTGAATAAAGTGATAGTCACACTTTAGTCTAGGTGGTAGTTACTTCAGTAAAATAAAGTTTGATGTAATAACGTAGAGTTAGTCAACTTTAGATGGAGGAAAAAGTGGATCTGAGATTCACTGTATTATTTTATTATTTTGAGAGCCTTTGACCTATAAAGAAGCAAGTCTTCTTCTTTGTAAGCATGGAAAGTTTTTGGGCTGGGAGGATTTTTCCCCAGAGTTAATAAAGAAATTCATCATTGAGCTTTTTGGACATGTTGGGTCTTTCAGTGGTAATCTTGTGTTTTCTTATGTTGTAGACTAAGCCGGCATAGAAGGCTAACAATCTAGCACGTTGGGCAAGCATTTGTGGCTGCCAAGTTGCTTGTCGCCGTTATGTTCTCGGAAGTCTGGGAGTAATGGAAAGTAGTCAGTTATACTACCATTCTCCTGGCCTCTGATTATGGAGCGGACCAGCCTGATCTCCCTTCTGCAAAATGCAAAGCCTTTATGATTCCCCTTCTGACTCCATTCGCCCTTCTGATACTGGCACTAGCCTTTTCCTCGAGGACTGATCCTCCCTTCCCTTCCTACCCATCAATCCAACTTATTTTCCTTTCTGCTACCCGAGTTTCTCTAAGGCAGCCTCTTCATATCACCCTATCCTCAACTTCACCTGCCTTAGAGATCCGAACTTAGGGAAACCCCCCTAGAGCTGGAGAAGAGCCAGCCTGAAGCGAGGAGAGAGAAGGTGTGGTGACATTGGCCTCTCTCTCGAGAGGTTGTCGCCGGGCCGGCGCGCCCGCGAATTGGGCTTTCAGCACCCGCGTGCCAGTTTCGGGCGACAACACACTGCATCTTTTCCAAAAGAGAAATCCATCCGTGTTTTTGGCAGATAACCAAAACAAGTTTCAAAAGGAGATCTTTTCATGGAAGAATGAATTGCATGATTGTAAGCATGATGTATATACTGCAATTGCTCATCCCAAAGTTTAGGATGTTTACTACAATATCCTCTGAGCAGCTGAACCACTGTTCTGTTCACTACCTTTGTTTGCACATTGGTCTATGGATGAAAAGTTGTACTTTTCTTCAGTTTACTGTCCATAAGGTCCCATAAAATTGACCAGAATTCTCCCAAGAACTGGGAATCTCGATCAGATATAATAGACATGGGAAACCCAAAATGTACCCAAACATTTTGAAAGAATAAAAGAGCTGTTTGTTTAGCAGTGATCTACTTGTTACATGGCATTAAGATACACATTTTGTTGAACCTATCCACAACAACATATAGGTAATCATGCCCTTTTCTAGACATAGGTAGTCCCCCTACAAAGTCCATAGAAATAATTTCCCAAGGATGAGAAAAAACTAGAAGAGGAGTGTACAAACCCAATTTCCTATTGCTAGGCTTACTTGTTGTGGACATAACACAACCCCATATATATTTAGCTATAGTTTATTTCATTTGAGGCCAATAACAATGATTCTGTAGTATAGACAATGTTTTACTTACACCAAAATGTCCAATCAATGAACTATGTGCTTCTTGGATCACATGCACTCTTTCTTTCTATGGAATACAAAGTTTACCAAGATGATACAAGAGTTGATTATGCACATAATAGTTCTCTTCCCATTTACCATGTATTAGTGATGCATATACTTTCTTAAAATCTTTATCTTCTTCATACTGTTCAATATAACTTTCATGTGTTAATGAACTGTTATGAAGAATGATTGAAGCATTGGTAGGTGGCCTTGATAACATGTCTGCTACTTTATTATGAATTCCCTTTTTGTACTTAATTAGGAGATGAAACCGTTGTAAGAACCCCATCCATCTTAAATGCCTACTTTGTTGTATTTTAGTTTGATATTGTAAATATTGAACTGGCTGGTGATCAGTATGTATGACTGTTTCTTTTCCCATGATATAATGTTTCCACTTCTTCACACTCTGTACTAAAGAATACAATTCTCTGTCATAGGTCGGATAGTTACTTACCGCAGTAGAGAATGTTTTCAAATGATAACAGATTGGCTTCCTTCCTTGCATCAAAACTGCTCCCATGGAAAATCCGCTGGCATCGGTTTTGATCTCAAATGGCTGCTACAAATATGGCAATGTCAAGACTGGTGCTGTGCTAATCTTTTCCTTCAAAGTGTCGAAGGATCTCTGATGCTTTCCTCCCCACTGTAAAATTTCTTTAATGCTTGTCAACGCATGTAATGGAGCAGCAATGGAAGAAAACCCAGAAATGAATTTCCTCCAATACTGAACCGCACCTAGAAAACTTTTGATTTCAGTAATGGTGTTAGGCCATGGCCAGTTTACAATGATAGCAACCTTGGCTGGGTCCACTCGCAGGTGGCCTCCACCAATAATATGGCCTAGATATACTAAAGAAGTTTTAGCAAATTCACATTTAAAATTTTTTACATAAAGCTTTTCCTTTCTCAGTACATCTATTTTTTTTCACATGTACAACATGCTCTTCCCAAGTTTTGCTAAACATAAGGTTATCATCCAAGTATACAATTATAAAATCATCAATGAATGAGCGAAAGACATCATTCATGACCTGCATGAAAGTAGCCGGTGCGTTACAGAGCCCAAAAGGCATCACAAGCCATTCATACAAACCCTGTTTTGTTTTAAAAGTTGTTTTCCAAGTAGCATGCTCAGCAACACGGATTTGATGATACCCACTAGGCAGATCCAATTTTGTAAAGTAAGTTGCATGTTTCAACTGATCAATCAAATCATCAATGTGAGGAAGAGGATACCTGTTTTTAATGGTGATTTTGTTAAGGGCCCTATAGTCAATGCACATCCTCTAAGACCCATCCTTCTTTGGAACCAAGACTATAGGAGAGCCGCAAGGAGAAGTGCTGGGCCAGATGACCCCCTTCTCAATCAACTCCTGAACCTGCTTCTTGATTTCCTCATTCTGCATTACAGACATCCAGTACATGGCTATGTTTGGGAGTGGCACATCCTGCTGCAGATGTATCTCATGCTGAATCTCTCTCTTCAGTGGTAACCCCCTTGTATCTTGAAACAAATCATCATACTCAGAAATGATGTCAATCAGTTCAGATTTATGCTTAGGGTCACATTCTTCAAAATATTTAGAGACTTCATCATTTTTCATCTTAACCATCATCAACACAAAATTCTTACTAGCATTTACCAACCTCTTCATTTGTCCTGTAGAGACTATTTCTAGATTGGTTTTTATCTTATGTGCTCGTACAATATATTCCATACCTTCTTTAAAAAGATGATACTTATTCTGCTCTCTATAAAACACTGCTTTCAGGTCATACAAATATGGACTCCTAAGTACAATTCCACAAATGTCAAGTGGTACTACATCCAATTCTACCTCATCCCTAAACTTTTCAGTAATTGCAAATTTTAATACACATTTCCTTGCAACTTGCAATCATGTATCATTAGTAACCCAACCTAGAGGATAGGGATTTTCATGAGGCACGGTAACTAAATTCAATTTCTTAACCACTTCTTCTGATATCATATTTACTTGTGAACCACTATCAAACAATGTATCAATCTTTGTGTGATTTGCAATGACACGAACATGAAACAATGCACTTCTATCTTTATCATTTTGCTTAGAAGTAGATGGCAGACTTGTACTTGCACAAGAACTTGATTGTGCATCAATGGGAAGTGAGATACTTTTATCCTTACCTTGGATTCCGATAGCTATAAATTTTATTTCATCACCTGAGTCGGATCCCATGTATTGAATAACTGCTGCGGTAGCTTTTGCTTTTCCTTTATCTTTGTTTCCTCCGTACTTCTTTGGCCTTAACTCCGGATGAAGTTTCCAACACTTAGAGACATCATGTCCCTTCTGACAATGCAAACATGTAGGCTTTTCACCCTCTTTCTTAATAGTGCCCATCTTCTTTTTCTCCTTATCTTTACCTTTTGATTTGCTGTAAGATTTAAATGACTTCTTCAAAAAAGTATCAGTAGCATGCTTACCTCTGGCTTCTAAATGGGTAGCTTGAACACATAAATCATCCAAATTACTGGGATTAAACATCAACAAAGTATGTTTCAAATAAGAATGCATGCCACCAATGTACTTAATAAGAGTTTCCTGTGTATCTAATGAAACATTCAATGCAATAGCCCTCTTTCTGAATTCATGAGTATAATCTTGAATTCTTTGTCCTTTAGCTTGTCTAAACATTTGCCAATTCATGGTTAATTGCTGCATATGACCTAAAGGATAAAATTGCTTTCTTAATACTTCGATGAATTCATACCAAGCTGAAATAGTTTGACCATTCTTTCGAAGATCTTGCTGAATCTTTCTCTCCCACCAAGTAAGAGCCATTACACTCATTCTCAAAGTGGCCAATTGAATCCTGGAAGGGTCATCATTAATGCCCTGAACCCTGCAATATACTTCAAGCTGCTTGATCCAATTGTCTAATTTTTCAGCATCTATATCTCCATTATAAATAGGTAATTCAAATTTTACATCCAATTTGAAATAAGGCATATTAGGACTTGCATTATTTGAATGAGAAGTATGAGAAGAAGAAAAAGTTTGTTTAGTGTCAGGAGGATCACCATCACCTCCTACTCCTTTACCCTTTTCTTCCGGCTTCACTTCTGCATCTCTGGATGAATATCCTTCTTCTTCCTTCTTCCTTTATGCTCGCTCATTGAGTAGAATTTCCATCATGGATTTCATGCTCATAAAATCCTCCAGAAACTCAGTTTCAGAAATGACAGGTTTTTTCCATTCGGTATGTCCTCCTTCTTCCCCTCGTGGAGAAGACATGGTTCTTGAGAATGTTCTCCTAGATCAAATCTCCGGATCTCCTTCAACTAATTCTCCTTCACCAAACTTTAACCTGGACCTGGTAAGCATTCACAAACTTGCACAACAGTCAACCAGATCTAATACCAAAATATGAGCCGTAGGACCACAACTTTAGTGCATTAAAAGTTTGTTGTTAAAGAATGCGTGCAATAGGTTAATTAATGGAACAACATTAACATAAATTAAATGCTCAGAATAGGAATGAAAGAGAAGACTCATAAACAGATGCCAAGAAGAAAACACAGAAACAGAGAGTCAAAAACAGAAGTTGATAATAGAGTTCACCCCCTCCACTGGGCTACGTCTCCGGGTCCCTCTCCAATGGGAACCGATCCAATTAATGGCTTTAAAATGGTACAAATGGTTCTGGACTCTGCAAATCAATTTCAGCAGTATGGACAAAAGTCTGCAAGACCTCTTCTCTGGAATAATACAAATTGGATTTCAAAAGCAAAGAAAAGCCAAATGAAACAGAGAAAACAGTCGACTATTTACAATCATAGAAACTAGAAATTTAACAGTAAAGTCTTCAAGACCTCCACTCTGAAAGTTAAAAAACTGGACTTCAACAGCCAAAAGAAGCCAAGTCATAACTGAGACTGGTCGACTTCAAAAGCATGTGGATAGTTTTACATCAAACTCTCCAAGCTTCTCATAACAGAGAAACATTGTCCTGCATTCTCAACGGACTGAGTCCCCCCTTCTGGTCGCTAGCTTCACCTATTTAATCCTCATAAGTAATGGATTTGCCTTCTTTCACACAGCTGTTACCATATGCCATTTGGCCAAATCGCGCCTCAAGCATTTTGACATTCCAGGTCCCCAACAGGTTGTTCATCTCCTTTCAACGTTATCCCCACTGTGGCATAACTGCCAAGAAAGCTTCACCAAACCGTTACAAAGAAGTTGTACATGATGAAATACTGCCACATCATAATGTTCCCGCCATGCCAAGGATCTGGCCTCCGTGATAATGTCATATGTATATAACAATGCTATGCCGCAGCGGACACATATGTGAATTAAACTTCCGCCGTTTCGGAAGAGGGACGAGCAACTAGCTCCGATGAGATCTGTCTCAATTGGTTGGCTTTTGGGTTTCGAGTTAGAAGTTTTGTTATTTTGGATTCCGTCATTGCGGCTCCCGAAAGCCTTTATCCCTCCACCGTTGCGGCTCTCATTCTGCTCCAACTTCCGATCCTTTATATCTCTGCCGTTGCGGCTCCCATTCCACTCCGACTTTCGATCCTTTATATCTCTGCCGTTGCGGCTCCCGTTCCGTTCTGACTTCCAATCCGTCCTTTAAGTTCCCGCTGTTGCAGAAGGGGAAAGGCTTGTGAGCCCCGACATTGTGGAAGAGGAAAGTATTTTGAGCCCTGACGTTGCGGAAGAGGAAAGGCTTGTGAGACCACCGTTGCGGAAGGGGAAATGCTTCCGATCGCCGATACTTATATTCTTGTGTCCGTTGTTTTAAAGCTCCGACGTTGCGGAAGGGGATGTATTCGGACCTCCGATTTCTTTTGTGTTTTCACCATCCGATTTTTTTCCATTCGCGGCTTCTTTGAACGATCGTACCATATTGGATCTTTAAGGAGGAATAATCCGCCGGATTAGTAACACCCAATTTTTTACTCCATTTTCATTTAAATAATATGATGTAAATAATCATGGTGTGGAGCTCAAGGAAAAATCCCCACCATTGATTTAGTTTTTATGTTTCGATGATTAAGATTTAGGCTGATGGTGTTTTTATGCTAGCTGAACATTATAAGTTTGGACATCATGTTAAATTTGAAATTTTTAATTAAAATCCTACAGCCAGCTATGTCTATGCAACACAATTAGATGGGGGCATTATTTTTCCTAAGGATAAGGGGGGGATAGGAAGAGTGGAAAACAATTCGAAATGGGAAGAGCACCCACTTCTTAAAATTTTTTATTAATTTTCTTGGGAAAGAAAAACACAAAAAACACTTGCCTTTCCCTCATTCCGTGACGTTTTACCTTCCCCTAATGATTTGGGGAAGTGTGTGGAATGTTTTTTGAATCCAATATTCATTCACACAACAAGCAAACCACTCTGAGTCTTGATCCTTCAGTAATTTTCTTGTTATGTGAATTGTTTTCCCTTTTATGATTTTCTGGTCTGCTAGTCATTTCCTAAATAAAAATGCCTAGAATCTGATTTGTGTTTTTGAATTGAATGACCAACAAATGATTTCATTTTTGGTAATTGTAGTAGTCGGTCTGGCTCAGGAAATGCTCATAAATTTGTAATTACTGTGTGTGCGTGTATCCCTTGATTTCTGTTACATTTTGTTAATCCTAGAATTGAGATTGCTATGTGTGCATCCTCGTTTGACATATGAATTGATTTGGGTGGAAATGGAGTCTTGCCTTGCTTGACAAAGCTAGTGTGTGAAGGAACCTGATAGACCAATCTAGAGGGTTGGTTTTATTATTTGCATACCATGAATAGAACTCGAAGGGAAGGCATGTCCTAAGGGACTGCGTAGCAAAGAAGGGGATGCTTCCTTGTGTTGGATGTCTAAATGCTTAGAAGTCAGTATACATTTGGTGTAGGTGTCCATAGCTCCGAGATTTAGCTCACTAGCTTAGTAGTCAATCTTTCCACCTCCTTAGCAACTTGATCAACCCATCTATTGGCTTGGATGTGTCTAATGTGAATTTTGGCTAAGGGTAAATCATTTCTTGTGTAAGTATGATAAATACAACTGGAATTATGGCTTGGCTAGTACCATGATAAACCCATATGATGGCTTGGTTGTGAATTGTATAAAATTTGGCTATGTGTAAACCACATCCTATGTAATCCTGATAAACCCAACTGTGTTGGCTTGGATAAGTTTCATTATGTCCTTGGATATGGGGAAGTATTCTACTATTCCTTATTCCTTGGGGAAATCATGCCCAGCTCGGGGGTGGCATTGCTGCTGAGAGATTGATGAGCACACTAGATTATGGTTGGGTGGAATGTTGCAATGACATAGCTGGTTGCGGGAAAAGCGTTTGATAAAGATAAGTACCTCTTGTGTTTCAATCCCTACAAATGTACTTGTTTGTAAATTAATATAAAATGATGAACGCTTGATTGAAATGTGTAGTGTTTCAGATGTATATTTCATGAATGATGCATCTATGTGTGAAATTACTTCAATGAATTTTCTTAGTTGTTATGAAGTTAGATTGACCAGATTGGTGATGGCCTAGATGTTGGAAATCTGTTTTATACTTAGAAATATTCATGAACAGATTGAATTTCTTCATATTTTCCCTTCTTCAATTCCCTTTCTACAACTTGTGGGATGCGAGATGGGGGATGTTGAAATGTGCCTTGCAAAAGTTGGACTCTGTATTTTCCCTTTTGCAATTCCATTTCTACAACTTGTGGGATGTGGGATGTGAAATGTCATTTGGTTAAATATTCTTTCCTCAATTCCCTTTCCGCAACTTGCGGGATGAAGAAATGTCATTTGCAGAAATATTTTTTCTCTTTCGCAATTCCCTTTCCGCAACTTGCGGGATGCGGAAATGACTATGGTAAATTTTGATTTTCGTAACTTTGATTTTCACAACGGCCATTCCGCATATGGGATGTGGGATGTGGGGTGTGAGAGTTAAATTTTCTTATGTTTTTGATCTAGATAAGTTTATTTATCTCAAGGAAAAACTTGGTGTAATTTTTAAAACAACTATAAATTTTTTTATAACGTTATATATTAAAACTTTAAAATAGTAAATTATGAGTCATTCACTATATGTAACTAGATAAAAGTTTTAAAAAATGAATCAATTAGTTAGAATGGTTCTCTCTCAATTTATTGGTTTTAACTAATGGTTCTCTCTGAATCCATTGGATTGTAATTTCTATTGTTCCTAGTATTAGAAAAAATATTATATATGTTTTGTAATTAATGTAATATACTATCATTATGTTTGGTTTCTTTGTTGTTACTTATTTGACACATTAATGGGTAGTAGGGACATACATTTCCTTATAAAAACTTATGATACCTTTCTTTTGCATGCAATGATGAATCTAGTATACCAACCATTTGCATTGATAACAATTACTTTACTGTCATACTTTGAAGTGACTATCAATACAAAACAAATAATTCTAATGGGATTTGTACATTTTAACATAAGTATACTCCTTTTTTTGGTTGTAGGTATTCAGAGATGAATGTGGTGGTATGATATTTTCCACAAACGACTTTGTAGAGCTGCATCTTCCTAGTTTAATGATCTTTATTTTGTGATTAGTTGGACCTTGAAACATATGCTAAGGTAGGGCTCAAAATATTAATCGGCATATGTTCCATAAGTGCAACTTTTGGTGTTTTCAATGCTCATGTTTACAGAGGAGTGCTTGGATAATTATCATTCTGACTTTATTAAAACAAGACATAACCTGGATCTATATATTATTTTCATTTTTCATGTTGAATATCATGTTTGCAGCATTAGGACCGACTACATTTGCATTGAGACTTACCACTGAAGGAGCCTTTGAAAGCTAAAAAAGAATGGCCTTTTCAATGGAGCTTGTATTTTTATTAATCTTCTTGTCCATACAAGTTTTATTAATCTTTCTTTCCGACTGATTTCTCATTAGTTATATGTCTAAGTAGTAATTTACTAGGTGTAGATTTTTTATAAGGCACTAGAGATGGGATGTTGGTTTAAAATAAAATAAGATATTTTTTTTAATGGTCATGAGTAATAAAAAAATTCAATGAGGCTAAAATGCATAGTTGGGATTGGTTTCCTAATTAACTATTTCAGTAGCAAGAAGACCAGAGAAGGATGTGTGCCTTGAGTGGAAGAACAATTCAAAACAAGTGCATGTGATTGTAAGAATTTTTTGCTTTGCACAATGCTTCCATAGATCTTCAAGCTTTATGGAGAGGTATTTCATGTTCATATATTTGTAGGTGTTCTTGTTCTAAATGTTTATGCATTTTGAGTACAACTACTGTTTGTTGGAATTGTTTCTTTTTGCCATGTTAAATCTTATGAAATTACTATGTACATTTTTCAGTTATTTGTTTTCTCTTTTTAGCGAGAAACAATATATATTGCTCAACATGTGTTGTTTGTAGGTAACCTTACTTGCAAGATTTATAACAACATGAGGAGGGAGGCTGCTGCAGTGCGAATACAGAAGGACATGCGCAGATATAAAGCTCAGAAAGATCATAAGCACGTGCAGTGCAGATACATAAGCACATGCGCAGATCAAAAGCTCATAAAGTAGTCCATTGAGTATGAAAAGCCTATTGCTGAGGGTTTCACGCTGCTAAGTATGGTTTTGAAGCTTCCACGGGATCTAAGTATGGCTTAGCAGCCAAGTACAACTGGGTTGTTTAGCCATTGTAATATTTTAAAAAGTCATCAATGTATTAGATGATTTTCATGTAAAGTTATATGGAGATAGTTTTTGAGAAAAATCATATTTGTGTGGTTTAAAACTTATATGGTTGTACTTTGTATTATTTATAAGTGTTGTAATTAACTAATTAATGTGTCATTGCATAATTCGCATGTGCATTAGATGATGGTAAATAATGTATGATTCTTTTTTAATTTAAATGTTATATCATATTAAAAATTTATATCGATTAATAATGGACACCATTAAAACTACTAAAATATAATAACCATACATAAAACGACTAAAAATAACTAAATTAGTGACCAATAAATGAGATTAATGACCAAAATTTGCATATAAAATGACAAAAAATTGAGAGATATGTGACCAAACAATGAGATATAAATGACAAAAAAGGACCAAAATTCGCATATCAATAACCAAAAAGCAGTTTTGGTGTCTAATTTACGGTCTTTTATTACGCGACCAAATTTGGTCATATTTTCGTTTGTCATGTGGTCATTAATTTGGTCACAAATGTGGTCATATATTTGGTCATTGATTCAAATATATGACCAAATTAATAACCAAATATATGACCACATTAATGACCAACTGACAAGCTATAAACGACCAAAATAAAATGACCAATTTTGGTCGTGTAATAAAATACCATAAATTAGCCACCAATGATCGCCAAACCAAAAGTGGTCATTGATATGCGGATTTTGGTCATTTTTTTGGTCACTAATCTCTCATTTTCCACTAGTGTAGGTAGAATATTTGGGTCACGTTCTCTCCTCCGGGGTGGGAGGGGATGTGACACCATGTTTTGACACAACACAACCTAACAAAATACCTTGTGTAACAACAAATATCATTTTATTAGTAATTAAAGAAACCCCATATTTACTACAACGTTCAAATACTTTTCCAAGGTGAATAATCTGATCATGTTGATCTTTAGAAAATACAGTGACATTGTCTAGGTAGACACCTCCTGAATGATTAATTAACCCTCTAAAATAAATATACATTACTCTTTGAAAGGTTTCCCTAGTATTGATTAACCCAATAGGCATCTTTCTGTAAGTGTATGTTCCCCATGGGGTTATGAAAGATATTTTAAGTTGATCATCTGGGGAAACCAAAATTTGTTGATATCCTGAGAAACCATCAAGAATTGATTACATCTCAGACCCATATACCTTTTGAAGGATTTGTTCCATGGTAGGAACCGGGTAATTGTCTATTTCAGAAAATTTGATGAGGTTTTGAAAATCGACACATAGTTGAATGTCACCATTTTTGTTCCTAATTGGAACCAAATTATCTACCCACTAATTATGTCGAACAAGAAATATAATCTTAGCAACTAATATTTTGTTTAACTCTTTCTTGATTGTTGGTTCGAGAGTGAGGTGAAATTTTTTAAGTTTTTGTTGGAAAGGTTTCGATGCTTGTTTCATAGGGATAATTTTTTCATAACCTGTTGATTAAAAGTCTTCAAATAATCGTATGTCCATGCAAACACATCCTTGAATTCCTTAAACAATTTGACAAATGTTGATTTTTTTGCATGGGTGCAATCTATTCCTAAATTCACAGTTTGGGGATTTGATTCTATTCCTAGATTTACAATTTCATATTTCATTTGGGAACTATTAGTTTTACAATTAGGAACATATTTAAACTTGCCTTAAAGATCGTGAAATTTTTCCAATCTTACAACTGAGCTAGGAATTGGTTTTACCTTCTCAAAATCCTTTTCAATTGAACAAAAATCATGTATTACCGTAAAGTCCCATAAATGTTCATCATGGGTAAATTCGTCAATGGACTAATCTTTGAAAGTGTCTCCATCCATTAGAAAATTAAGAATCTACAAATCATTATAGAAAAATGTGCTAGTTAAAAATATTATCTGGTATAGAAGGTCTAAAATCAATTTAACTGAAAAGAAATCAGATGTTAAATTCTCAGATGGAATTAATTTTGATGCAACATTTGTTAGTAAGTATGCCTCCTGATTCTAGAATCTAGGAATTGAAATTATATTAATGCATCAAAATGCGAAATGAGATTCCATACCTCTCGCTGATAGCTTTTCAAATGTTCTCAAATGCACTGTATTTAATTATGAACCTTCTTGACAATGATTTCAGAATCACCATGTGCCACCAATACTTTGATATCCAAAGCAATTTATTTCTTCAAATCCTGAATTAGTGCCTTATAATCTATAGGATTATTTGTACAATTGAATTCAAGTCTACATTCTCTACAAATTTTGTTTCCTTTTGGGTCAATTAACAGGAAACAAACTCCTTCTGCCTCTTTAGATTTTGACCCATCAAAGTACAAGGTCCAAGTAGAACTAATTTCAACTACCTTACTTTCAACAATATGTACATAATCATGGTTATATACATTATTTACAATTTCCTAAAATGAAGAATCATGCTGAATAGTAGTAACATTCAAAATTTCAGATTGCTGTTTATTATCGAAAAAAGAAGAATTTTCAGATTTGAAATTTCCAAAACCAAGTTTGTACATTTCAATTCCCATTATAGAATATGAAAATAGAACGGGTTCGCTTAGATCATGCAATTCTATTACTGTGTGTTTCAAATATCTTTCCCTTCTTATCCTGATTTGATTGGCTTTTCAATTTTTGGGAAACCATAAGGTTTACCAATTTGTGGTGAAAAATACATTCAATTGCTGAGACTAATCCCTACCAAAAAGCAACCCATATGCATCAGGGATGTCTAATTAGAACATCCTTTATTTCTCCCAAAACCACACATTTGTTCTATCAAGTTGAGTAATTTGTGAGTCTGATGGAACATATTTGGAATTTAGCCTTCGACAAAAAGACAAAGGCATCACATTAGTAGACGCTCCGGAATCGACCATATACTTATCAGCGTTCCTATTAAATATTTCAAAGGTAAGGAGAAATGGAGGAGTTGTAGATTTTGAGTTCTTCCCTATTAGTGAGGATTTATCAGCTACTGATTTTCCTTTATCATTATGTACTAAATCAATGTTTGAGTTATTAGCAGCTGCATTTTGCTGAATGCTAGGAACTATCAAACTCATGGAAAGATTTATAATGGGACCATTGGGCATGGGATAAATTTGAAGTAGATCGTACATACTAATGTTTGCATGAATATTTTTCATATCTTCAATTATGTCATACTGCAGATCTAACTTCAGAGAACTCCGTATGGGCTAAGAATTCCTCATAGGTTGAGTTTGCTTAATAGGATGAGAATTATTATTGTCCTTACTTGGGGTAGAACTTGATGATGCTCTATGAGTATTTGTAGATGTTCTACTATGAGTGTTATAGGTATGTTGTCCTAAAGGAGGATTTCTACTTTCATATTCTTTCACTAGACTATCCCAAAAATAACCATTTAACTGTTTTGGTTGTTAAAATTCTTCTTAATTTTCATATTCTTCTTCTTCTTCATGATCTACAGTTTCCTGATTTGAACATGTTTTAGATAAAGACAAGACTCCTCCAATAGTGTTAGAAATATCTTCATTTACTTCTATATCAGGAGGTGAACTTGGTTTATTATTTGGATTAGGTTTTGTCTGAATTGGTTCATGAAATACCCTTTAGACGAGGAAGCTTTAGAATTAGTTTTCTTCAATCCTACCATTTCATTAGTCAATTCCCATATAGCATTTTGTAGTTGTTTTAGATCGAATGCCTTATATTTATCTAAACTAGATCTTTCAACTTTCTTACGAGGAAAGGTATCAATTTTTTTTTCTTCTTTCAATTTCATATGACATAGAGTCTTTCTCAACCTTAATATCCTCTTCAAAATTTTCTACAAGGGTTGTCTTGCTAGCTATTTTAACAAACATACCTAAGTATTTTGGTAAGGCTGAGGTAAAATTTTCTATAATTAATTCTCAGGTGGCTGAGAAGAAACAAGAATTTTTTTCTTTAAAGTAAGGAATCTCTGATTAAAGTGTTTGATTCTCTATTTAGTTTCCATTTTAATTTGAGACAATTGAAGAGCTAAAGTAGAAGGTGTTTTGTCTTCCCCAAACTTCTATACGAAAGATTTGTTGAAGTAGGTCTAATTTGTGATTGAAACTTGAAATAACAAGAAGTACCAAGTTGAGGATCTCCCTTCAAAGTCAAAGGGAACATATGACAGACTACATCCTGATGCTGAACGTTCATGGTGTGGACATCGAACGTTGAATTTATCTACATGTACCTCAGTTGGCTCTTTATTATCTAGATTAAAATTCAGAAGAAGTTTGTGTGGATGTTTTGGGAATGGATGTTGTATTCCAGGTACAACAAAATCATCCATTCTTATCCATGGAAGTGGTGGGTTTGGTGGATTAGGAGGATTACCTCCTCCTCCTGTAGGTATGTTTCTAGATATAAGATCTTCTTTAATATGAAGAACTCTCCTGATTAAATGACATTGGACTGTCAGGTGGTGATTCCAGAGGAGAGGGTGGTTCACCAAAACTACTTAAAGAAGTCAAACTTCTAACATTATTTTCTCTAGTGATTTCCTTATGAAGGCTTCTGACTTGGTGACTAGGATTCCTTGACTATGAAATACACGCTTTTGCTGAATCTTGATTTATTTTAGTTAAATGAGTGTTACGTCTTTGTTTTCTGGGTAAACCATAATCTATTGGTGTCAGACCAAGATGATGAGCATACTCTCTAGTAAGAATGTGATGTGACTCTTCTAAAGTCTGAGTACTATGTTCAAGAGTAAACATATATGTATTATGATCTTATTCAAGAATTCTCCTAATGGTGTCTATGAATGGTGAACTGCTACTTTCAGGTTGCAATGGAGGTTGTTGACTGGTTGAAGGTTTATCATTAGTTCTATCAGCCATTAATCATTGACATACCCTCCTTCTAGCGCCACTTCTTGGCCTAATTTTATGAGCTAGGCCAACAAAGGAAATCAAGCCCACACATGTTACTTAATACAGTTCCTGATATGTTTAAGTTAGCTTGATTTCTTAGGTTATGGTCTCCTGCTAGAAACTGGGCTTTATTCTCTTAAGGAGAATATGATTTTTTAAACTCAACAAAACATCTCCTATGTTAATCTAAATTCAACCTACACCCTAATGTGAGTTACTAAATCCAAGTTATCTTAAAATTGCTTTCTTAATGAAAGTCTCTTGTTTTGGATTTTGTTTGGATTACTAACTTAAGAAAAAGTTTTGAATGTTAAATAACTAATATGACTAAAATCTAACTAACAGCTACTAAAAATAAACCTAAACCCAAAAATCTATGTTAAAACTATGAGTTAAAACTAAACTAACATCCTATCTTAGCTCAGAGCGAATTAATTGATTATATTAACTATTAATTAACAATTAAATATAACAAAGGGAAATAAACGATATAATTCCCCATAGAAAATTATAATAATGGTTATCATAAAAAGCACTCTGTTCAATAAAATTTCCAGAAGAAGAAAAATAAAATGAGAAACCATTTTATCTATTCTATAATGTAACTGTCAAATAATAATTAATGTTCAACACTAGATGTCTAAATATAAATTTGAATCGCTTACTAATCAAAACACCATATAAAAATATAGATGGAATTTATAACAAGTTATGAAATATAAGACTACTTAATCAAAATCATCAACACTCGTTAAAATGAAATGATTACAGCAGTATCTGTATCAAACACTAACATTATGTGATAAGAGTAATTCAAGTAGAAATAATGCAATAATAACACAGTATAACTACATAAAAATTGAAGATGAGAAATTAGCTATTGAAATATATATTAAAGTCTCAAAAAACTGCAAAACAAAGAGTGAAACGAGTCCTTGAAATACTAGTTTGAAAACTTTCACGAAGATAACTCTAGTAGATAAATTGCAACCATAAAATATATTTAATTTCAACAAGTAGTTTATGAGTACTCCCATCCCCTTTTCAGAAATTGTTTGGGACTTATATACATAAAAATAACAATTGTCTTCGAGTTATTTTAGGATTTATTTACAAAAATAGTAAAAACAATTTCTTAACAGGTGTTAAGATAACTCATGACCATCCCTATATTTGTTTTATTGAAATATGATTCAATTGACACCAAAAGAAGTACCTTCCAAATATGATCCTCCAACGAAGAAAACAAAACGTGTCCATAAAAAAGTATGCGAGTTATCAACGCAAAAATCGTTCTCCTCCGATAAAGCAAATTCAAATATGTATATCAGTAATCAAAATCATTTCCATTCAGTGCAACACATTCATATCATAAGTACACCTATGACAATCAGTTATAGATATATTAATTCCTCATTAAGATTAAATATAACAGAAAAATAAAATGAAATAAATTTCAAACATACCTACAAAATCTATGATTTTTTAGGTGTACTAATTAAGGTATTCTATTAGTTGTCAAAAAGAGGAATATAACAGTGTAACTGAAAAACAAAGTAAGTGTCAAGTTTTGTTTTGCAAATTAACTATTCTTCTTTCCGATGATAATTTAGCACTTAACTTTACATTTTAAATTTGATAGTGCTCTTCATGCTTCAGATATTTTCTATTAGCAGAAAGCAACGATCTCTTTAGAACTTTCAACTTATCTTTATTCACTTTTAAATCCTACCATCAATTCACCCAGGCTAATTACTCACTTCTCAGGTTTTGTACTTCATATTTCAAAATAATTGAATTTGACTCAGAAATTTTAAATTATTTTTTCAATTGGACGATTTGTTGTTTTAATTTTATGCTCTTCATGGTGCTTCTTAGTGTCTTCTCTGATGTAGACTCATCAGTAAATGAAGATCCTCTTTTGATCTTTGTATCATTTTCCAGAACATGTGACTGAATTCCATCAAAACCATTATTTAGATATGCTATAAGATTATCAATTTTATCCTCATGCTCTTTTGAAGATAAATCCATCGAACAATAATATTCTTCTTCACTGATAATTTTGACTAATGAAGAGTATTGGACCTATAGAGGTGTTATTGAAGCATAAGATATCATACTCCTGGTAATTCTGCAAGAACCAAATTTTTCATTAGGGATATTTGACAAGTCTGACTTGAACTTGGATTTCTAATTTTCTTTGTTTATCTTATTGAACGATTTTCCTTCATCTACAGGTATAGTATGAAGTTCTCCAAGTGAAGCCGAAACTGCAGGGGTTTCAAAAATTAAAGGAAGAGGTTCTACTGCAACTTTATGTTCTGTACTATCCTCTACAAGTGCATCCAATCCAAGTGATTCAACACTTCTTGGCTCAGACCCAACTCCAAACTTAAGGGGACCTTTACATTTTCTATGGTTCTTGGGACGAAAAGCCAACCAATACTGAGTTAACCCAAAATCATTTTTGACTAAAAATTCATCCCAAGATCTACCAAAAATACTTAACTGGTGTTGAAATAAAGTTTTAAGGGGGCCATGATGAAATAAACTTCTTTCTACATCTCCCATAGTGGTCTCTACAGTATGTACCATTCTTTTCAAACTTTGAAGAAAAAAGAAAGGTAGATTGATTCTACAACCCTTCAAAGCCATTAACAAGCATAAATGGTAATAATGAACATGAGAATAGTTACCATCACACGAAACATACCCGATTAAAATCTCGAAGCAGGATCTCCACTGTGGTTTCAAAAACTTAACAGAAACGTCATTTTTGAGATTTGAACCATCTGGTAATGGTAAACGTAATAATTCACATTTTTTCCTATTGACCCTTTGTCCCTTAAACCAACGTTCATTAGTTTGGGGAAGCTTGGTAGCTTTAGCAATCATATCTTCATTTAAAACCTGTTGAAAATTCTCAACTTGAGATACATGATTCTTTAAAGACATGGAAAATCATCTGGTTATTTCTACATGATGGCCACTAAAATATTTCAAAAATTAAACCCAACCTATTTTTCCAAACAATTCAGCATCTTCTAGGTTTGATTCTACCAGTTCAGGACCTGATACCTCAAAGTGATTAAGCGGTTCCATCTATGCGCTACAATAAATATGGTTAGGATTTGGGATGAAGGGATGCATGAATATAGATGGTATTGGAGTCTATGTGAACAAAATTTTGTGGAACATCAAATCATGGCTCAGTTCATCTCTAATGAGAATTAAAACCCTAAACATAATCCCATCAACCATAGTTTCGACTTCCATGAAATCAGAACAGGCTAAATCATCATGGGAACTAATTGAAAAGCATTAATGATCATACTTATGCAATTAAAACTTAAACAACCAAAGCAATCAAATGATATTAGGGTTTGACAAAATAATTATGACATGAAAAAAATTTATGAACGTGTTACTTATTCATAATGGAAATGGTTGCAAAATATTTTTATATGACACGATTTGCGTGTTAAGTTAACAAGTGTCTAAGATATTGATTAGTTTACTTAACCAAACCATTATAGCCAGCGATTTCATATGATTTTGATTGTACATGATCAATGATTAAGGTTAAGGCATACCTCAATGATACAAATGAGATTGCTTATTTATTTCTAGACCTAAAGTTGTATTTATATACAAACACATACATGTAAGTTTTCAAAAGATTGAAATGTTTTAACATATTTGAAAGGGTTGTAATATATAAAATGAAACAAATCAATAACCCAAACAATGTATAATAAAACATTTAATTAATCGTAAGCACCTTCTCTAGTTTCCTAAATTAAATCATTAATATATTTATGGAAAATTAAATAACTTAAGTAAAGGTTAAATAGTTGGGTAATCAATTTCTAAGTATAAGCATGAAGTGATATTATCAATCTAAATATGACCTTAAGATTTTATTTATTTACAAGTAAAATGACATAGTATTTAAATGAATTTTTTATTATGCTAAAACATATTTATCATGATTAAAATGGAATTTTTGAATTAATCAATCAACCCTAATCATATAAATTATAACATAAAAATAATAATGAATATTTTGTCAAAAACTATGAATGGAACTAATAAAACCGGTTTAGAATGCATTTTAAATTATTTTTAATTTGATCCAAAGAACTATTTAACAAGATGTAATTTAAATATCTTGAACAATATATAATCAAATATTTAATGAGAATGAGAATTTATTATATAAAATTTAAAATATTAACAACTGCAAAATACTTAGTTTTGAAAATGCTTCCTAAACTTCCAGTATGATCATTAACTCTTCATTAATTGAGAGTACCTTCAGAATAAAATATTTTGAAGGTTCTCTTTAATCATTTTAATAATTAATTATAGAATAGAACTCATCAATTTTATTAAACAAACAAAAATAAAATTGTGAGGGTTGTTTCCTACCAACAAGGATGTATTAAATAAAGACTACATTGTCTAGTAGCTCATGCTCCAACTTTTTAAACTTCCTTCTTTTCATTTTTCCACCAATGCTTTTATTACAAATAGACAAAGATTACATTTTTTCCAATGCAAAACTTGATTAAAAACTCTACAAAATTTTAATGTACAAATCAAATATTCCCTAGCATTTTCTTGTCTTTGATTCATTTAGATGAATTGAATCCAAAGTTTCCAGCGGAATACTTATACAAATCTTGTTTCATATCGATCTTGTCTTGAATTGTTGGATACAAAAACATCCTCTCAATGTAAATCATCAAATCTCTTATCACCTCTCGATCTATTTTAATGGTCGACTTATCATTATAGAATAAGTTGGGATTTATATGTGCTCCCACTACATGCACTGAAAAATATAGCATCATGTTCCTTTTTGAGACTATATCTAGTTTCAGCACCAACATACGAAGGCCCAATGGTCTCTTTGGCCCTATCCATACAGTCATAAATGTATCCAATTGGTTTTTTTTCCGTCCATGATTCTCAACACTTACACAAGAGGCTCAATGATGATAACAACCTTAGTGATATATTCTCATAAGTCATTTCTGAAAACTAAAAATTCATGACACACTGAAGGTGTTTTACCTCTTGAAGGTGGTCATCATCTACAGGTACACACAGGTTTGAATATTCTATTGAAAATATGATTCGTTTGGTTATTTAGAAGGGGTTTGGAAATTACATTATAAGTATGATTTTTAGTGCCCCTGTATACTTCTATTGAGGTTTATTTTTATGTGCACCTTCTATTGGTAAATAATTGTTGATATTCGATATATCGAACAACACCATACAAACCACCACCCAAACTTAACCAAATCAGTAAAAATCAGCCATGGGGCATCTTAGAGGGTTGTTTCCTAAGTGTTTGATGAAAGTCCAAGCCCATATTTATATAGCTAGAGTATCTTGTTTGTGTTCTATCAATTGAAGCTAAGTTTAGATTCCTGTAATTTGCCTCTTAATGTTCATGCTTCCAAACTGTTTCTCCCCAAGGACCCGAGGAAACATAAATTTTGTGTTCTAGTAGAGATCTAGAATTTTTCCATACTTTATATCCCGAGCATGACTACTACCAATGTCCATAATACAACTTAAGGTTTCACCATCGATATTGAACTTATGTTGCTCTTGATTTTGTGTATTTACCTTAGGCTCCATGAATTCCACCTCTTGCTTTACCCTCTACAAGATATTTTGAGTTTAGGCCTCATCACCCTACATAGATTCTTGCAACACATGAGGTTGTTTTCCCTTGGCGTGTCTGGACACATGCACAACACTTGCTTGTGTGAGGTCTAATATCTATCAAATCCACTCAATATTATCTACTAAAAGGAATCTACACCATTTTATATTTGTTCATTGGAGTATACCCACTTTGTTGAATACCAAGGTAAAATTTGAAGTCGTGGAGGACACCTTTTTCCATTGCTGTTAGTGCACCAAATTTTTGAGGCATGTATTCACCTTATTTTTGAGTAAAATCCAGATCTAGGAATTTGCCATTAAAGGTCTGATTAGACAAAAATGTATTCACATTGTCTATTAAAACTAAATCTAGAATCTAGTTGAACCATATGTAATTGCTTATCGGTGCTATAGTAAAAAAATTATTTCACATAGCTAGGAGAAGCTAAGCTAAGTTATAGAGAATATATTGGATTATTGTCCATTTACAGTTTTTTCATTGCCTACTTTCCTTTGCAATGATTATACTCATATTTCCACTTGGATTATTATTTGTTTCAATGGGGAAAAAAATGTATTCACATTTTCAATTAAAGTGGAATATTGAAGGTAGTTGAACCATAGATAATTGTTGATCGATGCTATAATATAAAATCCATTTCAGTTTCTTGAGCGAAATGAAACTAAACATGGATTGGATTAAGTTCTGATTTCCATTTTTATGTTGGAATTATGTCCTTTTACATATTTTTCCTACATAAGGGGAATTTTTCTTTCATCAAACTATTCTGTGAGTTCAATAGTTTAAATCAAAATGTGAGGTGTTTCCATTGCCTACTTTCCTTTGTAGTGATTATAATAATATCATCACTCTAAAAGATCGGGATGGCCTAGAAAACCATAGAATCATTCATGCATTTCTTTACCTAATCTCGGAGATAACATACTTGTAACAACAATATTATTTTCCCTTTATTACCTCTCTAATCAGTTTGAATTAAGGAGTTTCGCAAAATGAATTAGTGCATTGATTAAACTTTAAGTAAAGCCTCTTCTGAAAACTGATATTCATTCTTATGATAATTCTGCATTATTTGTATAATAGTAATTTTCTCTAACTTTTGATTCCTTGAAGCGATGGCCCTAGGACTTGCATCTTCAATATGGATGTTACAGAGCTTCGCAATTCCTTGAAGCAATGGCCTTAGGACTTGTTGCTTTAGTTTGGATGTTACTAATATTCTTAATTCCTTGAAGCAATGGCCCTAGGACTTGTCGCTTCATTCTGGATGTTATAGAGCTTCTCAATTCCTTGAAGAGATGGATTTAGGACTTGTCTCTTCATTTTGAATGTTACAGAGCTTCTCAATTATTTGACATTGTCTAGAAAATAATTTACTTGTTAACTTAGTTCACAGTTCAACCATATTTGATTAATCCTATTTTGGTTTTTTATTAAGTTTTCCAACCTTTACTTTGCAATTTACATTTGTTGTATTTATATTGTCACTAGGCTAATCCACATTGTATATTATCATAAAATACTGCCGTGGGAAATTTATCAATTTCCTCTTTAGTGATGTGGGGTTTATAAAATGACCATAGATATGTTTTCACATTGTCTTTTAAATTTATTCTTGAGGATGCTTTCAGCAAAAATCCATAATTAATTTCTCATCAACACTAATAATTTGTTTCTAACATTCCTTAGAGAAATTAAGCTAGGCATATTCTAGACTTATGTTCATATGTATTTTGATTTTTTAGGTTGTAACTACAAAATCCATTTTTCTTATCAGATTAAAAACACATTCGGGATCAATCCCATCTAGATTTATTTAACCCTACCAAATTGCATTTTCATGAAAGAATGAAACTATTTTCATAAAAAAATGAAAGTGAATTAAGACATCTAAAAGGTCGTCTAATACCTACTGTATATGGAGAGTGATTGAGAATATATTGTAGGTTTATTTGCTTCAAAAACTTGTATCATTTGAGGCACTTAAGCTCTCTGTTGAACTTCCCCTATAATGTTGAAGAGCTTTAAAATAGATTATTATATTAAAATCATCCTTCTTAAAGTTGACTGCATAGATTATGAAAGTGTACCTTTATGGTCATCTACAAAATCAAATGGTAACAGGGTTTATTCCAGAATAAGGACTGGAAATAGAGCACATGCAGTCCCTTGATGCATATAGTACCTATTCCAACAATATAAAAGGGGATGAGAGAAAAAATTGAGGATTTGTATGTTGATGGGAAATCCCATTCATTTTTATGATCTCTGATGTACCTAGGTTGATCTCTAAGACTTCGTGGGATAGGTTAGTTGTTGTATTTCACTCCCTATAAATATGTTTGTAGGTTAGATTAACGAGAATACTATTCATTCTATTTATTTGTTCAAACACTAGAGTGAGAACTAAAATTCCATGTTTAGAAGATCCACACATCCAATTTATGATGATTAAAGCATCTCCAAAAATCTGCAGGTTGATAAACATTGTGGTCAACAACACATTTCAAGAGACGTTTCAAGACCGAAAGTTTTGTATAACTATTGGATCCCTATCCCAAACGTGCTCTAAATTGAAAAAGTGTTGCTGAGATAAAGGATATCCTCTTCCTTGCTCAGCACTATATTAACCTATTTTATTCATGATTTTGTTTTCAATCCATTCAAAGACTTAGTGCATGTGCATAAAGCATTGAAAGGTCGTAATATCCCTGTAACCTACATAGAGAATTGAAAGGTGGGAATATCCCTATCATTGAATATAGAAGAGTTTCTTAACAAACAATTTCCCCAATAAACTACCATTTGTAAAGCCATCTAGGGTTTTAATTCACTTATTTCTAAACCCAAAACTTTGAGCAATCATCTACACAACCAAACCTCACAAACCTTCTTACAACCTTGTGATATCCTTCACTTCTGACCAAACTTCATTGACAAGCGATAAATTGATTAATGTTGAATAAACCATCTATTATTTAATACCAATATATTTAATGCTGAATTTGATTGAAATTATATCTTAACATGTGATTGAAAATGGCATATTCTTTTGTTAGACTATTTATATTTTAATTATTTTTTTTGCAATTCATAAAAGGCACTATTCAGATGGGTTTAGTTGAATTTCATTGTTATGCATTATATTTTTGTGTTATCAAGATGTTGAGATATCATTATAGAATCCTACTTCATTATGAATTCCTCCAAAAGTATATTGTTGTCCTCACGGGTGTTTACTACAGATAGTGGGATCAGTAGAGTGTTTTTACTTGTATGGTTTTGTGTTACCATTCATCTCCTCTTTGTTTCTTCTCTTTTCTCTCTATATATTTATATATTATTTTATATTATCCTTTTTTCTTGTGGCACATTATCCATTTTGGATCTTATGCTTATACAGTGACGATAAATATATATGGAACACACTTGACGATATACCTTGAGAGAGAAAATATTAAAGTCTTGTGTTGGTCTTGTTGGTCCTATACGTAAAATGGGTTGGCTCCCCACCTTTATGGTACACCTTGGTCTTGTGGGTATGGGGGTTTCCTTACCACCTTGTTGTGACCCTTAGTTGACTTATGGTACTTTTGGTAATAGAACACTTATTGTTTGTGGTACCATGACCTCTTTGATACAATGACCTAAACTTATTGTTATATTGTTGTTATTTATGTGACCATTTTGACCTTTGGTACCCTATACTAAGTCAACCTATTTTTATTTTATTTCTAACCATCCTAAAAGTTAGGTTTGAAGAAATACCCCTTAGAAGTCCTTTCAAGTTATAAAAGCAAGTCTTACCCTTCATTATGGATCCATCAAAGAAGGCACATCTCAACTCAAATATTTATGTTTGGCATCAAGGAGTATGTTTCTAGGTTTTCACTACTTCATCCCTAGGTTGCGGGATATGAGTTTAAGGGTTGCTTTATGCTCCCTTATTTTCAAAATCATGAGTTGTGTTGAGTTGTGACGTTATGCATGTGACCTGTGGAATGTGTGGTGCCTCTCTTGCTGAGATGTGACCTAATGCATTTGACCCATTGGATGTGTGGTGCCTCTCCTATTAACATGCTGGTCCGTGACTTTATGAAGCTGACCCGTGGCCATATTAGGTTGATCCAAGACCATTTTTCTAATGAAAATATAAGTCGTGTTTAGTTCTGTGGGCTACACTTGGACTGTTAGCTTTGGCATCATCCCTCTGGGGATGCTAAACCTTATTTGTGACTATGTAAGGTCTATCCTAATGGATTGTGACTATGTATGATCTATCCTAGATGGGAAATGGACTGTGATGACCTCTCTCATCCTTAAAGTGGAATGTTGTAACCTATCCTATCTAGTCCATGGCTAATTTGACCTTAACTTTTTGTACATGACTTGTTTGGTGTTAATTATGCTAAAAGGAGTTGTGATCTTTTAAGGCTGATTAGCTGTGGTTTGGGATAAATATCACTGCTACTATCCTACTAGTGTCTTTACACATGGTGACTGAGATATCTTTATTTCTATTGTATGTATCTAAGCTCAACCTACAACACTCTAACCTACTCTCTATCAAGGTATGCCATCTGCTCCTTTGGTGACTTGTCCTTTCAGTGAGAAGATTTGAACCTAAACGTATCCAAGTATAATTCTGATACAAAAAGTTCTAGACTATATTTATTACTATTCTTTGTTAATTGGTTATTAAATTTACTAGTATTGCTATTACTCCTTTATTTCTTGTACGTTGCTATCATTCTTTTCATTATTTATAATATTTTTTTGTTTATTTTTATGTAAATTAATATGTATAGCTTCATTGCAAGAAATTGTTATCTTCCATTCATCATTGTACTAGGAATTTCCATTGACCTTCATCAATAGTCATTAGTTGTACATTAATATAATTGTATACACTTATATATGCTTTTTTTTATTAAATTTTTAAAATGTGTGCACTTGGAATGTTTAAAAAACATTTGATGAAATATTTCATTAGGATGCAAAAGTGTTGAAGAAATAAGTGCAAACCTAATCCATTAAACAACTTTTCCCTAGTGGATTTGTCCACTGATCATTAAGGGTGGCCTAATCTGTGTCTAAGGGAAGCGTAAATGCCAAAACATAAAATCTCTAGTAATTGTCAATTGAAATTGCAACAAACCTTATTTTGCAGATTCAACTAATTGTTCAATTTGTCCTTATTCATATTGCAAAATAATGCTTATGTATAATTTGCAAAAAATAAAATTATATTTATAGGGTTAAAATATTCATAATAAAGTATTCATAAAAGCACAATGACTGCCCCTACTTATTACTAGAATAATCACTTATCATATTACTATTCAAGTAGTAACAAAAAATAATCCACGATAATAATTCATCCCACTCTTGGACCATAAAAATACTAACACACAATGTAATATCCCTCCTACATACCCCTAAATATTTGGTAATTATGAATTCTTAATGTACTTGTTTTCTAGTGAGGAGCTCAAGGACAATGCCCCACCAGAAAAACCTTGTAATTTTATATGAGTTAATCCCATAAGTGATAGACTTAGGATACTTACACAAGTTAAAATATGGGAAACTAAACCCATTAAGGCCAAAAAGGAATGGTTGGGAGACATGACGTAATATTCCCTCAGTACACGACCAAGAAAATGGAAAAGTGTAAGTTAAAAGCAGTGTAAGTGTAAAGCCTAGTCTCATCAAATTTTATAGATGAAATTTAATAACACTTGAGGATTGAAAAGCTTTCCTGACCAAAAAAAATGAGTGTGGAAAACTTCCACCAAGGGGATGGTAAAAAGTTTAGTCGGGCCTCGTGAACTAAAAGAAGATTAGCAGCCCCCGGGATGACCTAAGCTCCTAGGTATCAACCTAAGATAAATTAAGTCGTGATGAGGCTCATTACGCAGTTAAAAAAAATAATGGATCTCTATGATCCTCTTTATTAAAAAGGAAATGAGATGTCCCACCTAAAACTCATTATGCCATCAAGTACGAAGGAAGTATGCTTAAATACACTACAAGTATACATACAAACCATATAGTAAAATATT
>LPNX010983725.1:212216-243538 GCA_001517045.1 Pseudotsuga menziesii | reverse complement strand
ACACACACACACACACACATATATATATATATATATAGTAGTGCTCTTCCCTCAAAAAGGGCACTAACCCCATTCTCATAAATCCTGTGTACCGGATTCTAGTTTGAAGTAAATTTAATTTTTACTACGAGTATGATTTTCAAAAAAATATTGATATGGTTTAATATTTGGTTTTAGCTATTTTTGGATTTCAATATTTCAGAATTTCAGTAAGTCAAATTTTCAATTAACCAAATATTTTGCATATGCACTTACAATTATTTTATGCAATAGCTTACTTTCAATTCAAATAACCAACAAAACTTCACAAGTAAAATACTTGGTTTGTGGAGGGTTGTAGGTAGTTTGAGTAGATCTCGCATCCTTCTATCTCCTTTTGACCAAACCTTATTAACCAAACCAATTTACCACCTTTCCGACCAGCTTATCTTGCTGGCCCTAAGAAACCAAAAGGTTTCCTAGCCCCCAAGACCACAGTCCGATAATCCCCATAGTAGCTTTCCGTAGTTGAAAATCCCTCAATCAATAGTTCATTTTCACCCTTTCACTTTGAGCTTCCCACCTCCTGAAATCCTAGTTAACCCCATCCTCGATCTTCCTCCTCTCTCCAAAAAAAATATACTAAGTCTAATTCTTCCAAAGAAAACCATCCCCCTTCTCCTCTGTGAGACCTTCCTTTAATATCCATTTTCCTCCTCCTTCCTTCATTCTTACTCCACCTCTTCCCCGTAATGCTTTGGGACTATAAATCATTAATACCCTTAGACAATTCAATATTTTTTATAACGATTCAACATCGTTAACTCATTCATGGTTGTCTTGAGCAATTAAATACTTTAATGCTTAAATAAGTGGGAACACTTTGAGTTGACTTATATTTATTTATTCATAGAATTCTTATTACGACTTGCTTGTTTAGGAAACCTTTCATTTAACAATGATTCAATGTACCTCTTCAATATTTAAATGTGATATACAACATAATAATTAATTTGACTTTCATGGAGAAGATATTTAGGTTCTTGTTACTAAATCCATTCTAATTCAATCATAATGTTTTATTATTTTCAAAACAAAATTTAAATAATCATTTGAAGTGGATAATATAATGATATTAAGTTACAATTTAGCTTTTCATTTGGTTAAAAATATATGAATAAAAATGATAATAATATATATTTTATAAATCATGTAAAAGATTTGGAGAGTTAAATAATTCTTTTAACTGTATTCAATGAAGCTTCTAGGTGTATCTAACAATAGTTATACCATTATTAATATTATTATTAAACTTAATAATCAATAATAAGACATAATAATAATAATAATAATAATAATAATAATAATAATAATAATTCTTTTTATTAATGATGAATAATAATAGTAACATTTATTTGTTTAATAGATAAGTAAATTTGTATAAACATAGTATCTTTATAATAATGAACTAGGTACCCTTAATGGTTAATTAATCTTGATTAATAGTTAAACAATAAAATTATGGAGTGTTAACGTTTTTATATGATGATTCACATAGCAATACCTATCTTAATTGTTTATTGTAGTGTTTACATACAATGCCTAATTCATTTATTTCACACACTATCAACTTAAAAATTCATTATCTAAGTTGATTAATATATATCCTTAACTAAGTTATCTATGACAATTTATACCACTATTCAAGTGACAAGTATGTTATACATCAATACTATCGTACATGCAGAAGGTGTGCATGCGTGGCCAGTGTATGCACAAGTCATACATGCACTATGAAAAAACACCATCCCACCTATGCATACATGCTAACTAATAATAGTAATTTTCCCATGCAGAAAGAGAAAGCATTCATATATTTAACATTCTGAGTTATTTAATAGTTAATCCATTTTATGATTTGATATCCTTTCTTTATATTCTTATTGACTTAACCAATAAATACAAAGATGGGTACCTACTGCTAGCACTAAATTTATTTTTGTCGGAATTGGTCTTATTGCCTTCAAAATTTTAAGTTTTCATGGGTGATTGAGTTGGTTTCCAAATTTTTCTCATTAAGCTATTTCCAAGTTGGCAAAGAAGAGAAGTTAAAGGAATTTTAGGTAAAAAGAGAAATAATTTTTTCACAAGTGGGGCAAAACGTTTTATTAACTTTTGAATGAAATTTATAAAATGGGTTTTATAAACTTATTATTTTATTTATATTCAAACATATATAGTTTTGGATATTTTTTCCAAAGTCAAAAAGAGGCCTTTATTCACCAAACCAAGTCTTAATGAAGGTTTAAGCGCTAAACAAGATTTATTACCTTTCTTAAGGTATAATCAAAGCACTACAACATAAAATAATCCGACGAATAATGTAAAAAGTGAAAACTGATCAACGAGTATTAGTGTTTCCGGAGAGTAAAGTTGTGAGGTAGTTAAATTGGAAAGGTGGTAGCAGAATTTAAACCACTTTCCACGTGGTAACGTTTGGTGAATTCTGCGGAGAAAAGTGGTTTGGGAAAAACAACTCAGTGGAGGCTCCGGAATAGACCATTATTTAAAGTTGACTTGGTTTTAAAAAAAAAATCATTTCATTTGTGTGTTGCATGTGAAAGGAAGGAGACAGTTCACCATATTTCCAAACTCAACTTTTACATGTTTGTAATCACAGGGAAAATGGTGGAGATAAAGAGTCTCATGAAGGAGCTGGAAATTGATTTTAAGAGAGCAAGAAAATGGAAGCCACCACTCAACAATGCAGAAGGGAATCCCAAAAAGAACATCAGCTGAGAAGTGTTGCAGAAATATATATACAGTGAGAGCATTCGTGAAGGTATTGGTATGTGTTTAAAGTCTTACAAACATAATTTACAGTGGAGAGTGTGTCAAAGCTTGGGATTATTCAAGTATTTGGAGACACTATTAACAAATATGGCTACCTTGATCAATCAATTCATGGGATTGCTCTTACAGTAGATGATATTAAAAGGATAGATGCTATATGTTCTCTGTTTATGAATTACAGTTTATGAATTACAGTTAAACAATTCAAGGTTTAGAAGTGACATAGAATATTTTTTTTGAAAATGACTGTTTTAGTCATTTTATTAAAAGACCTGTTTCCAGCCAAAAAAGAAGAATTTTCAACAACTGAAATAGGTTTTTCATAAAAACATTATGATATACAATAACCTCTATCATTTTTTATCCACGTGCTATAGATTTGGAGAATCAAAGTCATCTTCAGAGGGAAAATGTTCAGATTTCAAAATGATTGTTCTAGTCATCAAATTAAAATAATTGTTTACATCAAATGAAGATGAATTTTGAGAAATTGAGAGAAGATTTTATTCAATACATAGCTATCCACAATAAAATATTTCATTTTTCACACAGGTGCTATGGTTTAGCAGAAACAAAGTCAGCAGGCCATTTTTCATGTTTTCCAAAGGACTATTTCATCCATCAAATTCAAAGAATTGTTTTGGACAAATGGAATTTAATTTTACAAAAATGAGAGAGGTTTGTATTCATAACAAGCTTACAATAAAAAACCTTGTTCATTTTTTACACAGTAATCACAGGTTGGGATAATTTAAAATATCTTCACAAGTCATTTTTCTAGAAATCTACAATTTTATTATGTGAGTCATCAGTTTCAAAGGTATATTCCGAGGAGCTTGAGATTATTTTGGATAAATGAAGACATGTGTTTTCTCAGGCACATGTCCAATTACAAAATCTTTTCCCATATTTCACACAGCTGTCACCATTAGAGATATGCATGAGAAACGTTGTTGTAACTATTTCTATTTTTAGAATTCAGTTAGGTTTTGAATTCAAGATTAGGTAGAGGTTATTATTATAAATTAAAATGTAATTGATAGTTTAAAGGGGGGATTTTCAAGAGTATAGAGGATTCACATTTTAATGAATTCAAGTTTTTAGTAAATGAATGAAATTTGCAGAGAAGGAATGTAAAACCTTTTTCATGACAGAGATTCTTGTGCCATCTTTTTCTTTAGTAAGTAATTTATTTATGTGATTGTTTATCTCGTTTACCACTACATTTTGTATTTTCTTTCATTCTTGAGCATTAGTTTTTATGGGCTAGAATTCATCATGCATGCTCGAGGTCCATTGTTCAAGCATTTTCAAAATATTTTCTTCTAAAGTCTTGCAGAATTCACCCTAGTTAGGTGCTCTGTTTGATGGGATGTCTCCCTTTGTCTACTAATCAACCTGCTAATACCTCAAGACTGAGAAAATGGTGCCTACCTTGCCTCTGTTAATTAGCCTTCAAAACCTTACCTCGTACAACCTATTTCAGATCTAATTGTTGACTCCATTGCCCAATGGTCTCCTCCATGACTGTCTTACCAAGTCTTTTAAAACAAACGTGTCATATTTATCCCATCAAAAATCTAACCTTCTGATTGTATTTGATTGAATATCTTGTGTATAAAAATTTGTAAATAGTTATAGATCCCTCTCTCATTGTATTAGGTCAGAAATGCATTCTAAAGTGATTTTTGCTGTTACCTTGGGATATACCTTTCACAACCTGGGTACATTCTGGGTGTTAACCAATTGGCGTCGTTTTCGGGGAACAGAGTTTCAAATATTCCCTCGGTATGAATGACATAGTTTCATATTTGATTGTTGATGGTGAACAATAGTCAAATATTATCAAGATTGTGCATCTTTCGCATGGCGACTCCATCTTTGAAGAATCTAGTTTTCAGAATTCCTATGGAGACTCCACTATCAAAAGATTGTAAAGTTTGAAGAGTTGATTCAGTAAATTCATTTGTCGAGATGAGTTCTTTGTCTGCAAGGTATGCTCCTATTAATCGTGCTCACAATCCTAGTTTTCCAAATCAAAAAGCTAAAGTGGATTGGCAGACATGTCTTCCAAAGTTTAAAGATCAAAAGAATGATGATGCTACCCTTCATTTGGTTAGATTTGATATACATATACATAAGATGGCAGTTAAATTGCATGAAGATTCTTTAATGAAAATGTTCATGGCTACTTTAGAAGGAGATGCAAGGTCATGGTATGAAGGGTTACCATCAGAAATTTTGTTTTCCCTTACTGATTTTCATACAGTATTTGATGAACATTACAAAAACTAATACCCCTCCTTGTTGCTGGTTCAAGATTGTTGTACGCATGTTAAAGGTTTCATTAAAGATTTGGAAAACTTGTATAGTGATGATAAGTTAGTGGATGGAGAGATTTTAGAAATTTTATATGACAACGCATTTCAGAAAAAAAAAATACAAATTAGCTATCTTCACTTTCAAGAAAAATCTCAGCAGTTAATAATTTCTTCCTCTACTGAAACAGACATGAGCCAAAACTCTGATTCAACCAGCTACATTTATTTTCCTGAAGTAGATGATAATTTGCAGCAGTCTTGTCAATCTCTGTGTGACCAAGAAGGAAGTTGGGATGGTCAATCAAACCCTTCTTCATATTATGCAACTTTTGAAGTTTTGTTTCAAGATGAGGCTGCTTATTCCCAATCTGAAAATTCCTTTTTGCAGCAACAATTGCCTCTAAGTTCTCATGTTTATGTGGATGATTACATAAAGAATTCTGATTTTGGAAATTTTCAGTCTTACAGTCCCTCCACATATTTATTTTGTGAAAATGCAATTAAAGAGAAATCAGACCTTGGATTAGAATTGGAAAAAATATATGAGAATGAAGATGATAAGCTTAGTAATGTGAAAGAAGAGGGTTCTAATTTTGATGTTTTTTCTGAAGATTGTGGTCAACTTGTTAAAAATGATGTTAGGGATTGTTTTAAGGAAAATTTTAGCCTACTTATATATAATGAAAAGGAAGAGCAATCATGCCATCCATCTCAGTATGTGAAAGAACCAACAGTGTGCAATAAACAAAGGGATCACAAAGAAGGAGATGAGGACTCTCAATGGGATGTTTCTTTAAATCTTTCCAATTCAGAAATGTTTTGTCAAAAACAAATCTTTCTGCTTAATCTTGTTGAAGAAGAAAATGATATTCCTCTTGAACTGCTTGAGAAGAATGGAGTTGTAAATTTAGAAATATTAAATGAAGTTTCTGATATATCATTTAAAAACAATGATGAGAATTTCTTTCAAAGTTGTTTTAAAGATCAGTTTGACAGTATGCAAGAGGAGTTACTTTTTGGACAGCTTTGTCATGACAAACAGGTGATGGAGTATTTTGAAATTTCTCATGTTTTTTATGATCCAATAGCAGAGTACATGGATAAATTTTTTAGATGGAGTAGTTGGTTATATGTTTGCAACAAAGGACAAAATTTTCATCATAACCTATTGCAATTTTGTTCTTATGTTCTAATTTCGATCAAGCATGAGGAAGAAATGGAATTATTGAATAAATTGCTTGATTGGCTTAATTGGAAGTCAGATTTTTCTTGATTGGGCATTTGTGCTTAGTTAAGTAGGATAGGTAGGCATGAATAAGATCGACATGGCTAGCATTCCTTTCAGCAGTTTTTAGTTTGGTTTCAGTTTCAAGTGCAATTTAGTTACAGGTTATAGGTTGACAGAGTGGGATTTGTTTGCAAAATTGTTTCAGTTGATGGTTCAGTTCAAAACAGGTTGGGGATTTTAGAGAAAAATTAAGAGAAACGCAATGGATTTGGCACCTGGTCTACTGGGTTCTTTGCTACCTCGCAGGGAGGATATCATCCCTAGTGGGAGCCAGTTGTTAGCACTAAATTTATTTTTGTCAGAATTGGTCTTATTTCCTTCAAAATTTTAAGTTTTCATGGGTGATTGAGTTGGTTTCCAAAGTTTTCTCATTAAGTTATTTCCAAGTTGGCAAAGAAGAGAAGTTAAAGGAATTTTAGGTAAAAAGAGAAAAAAAAATTTCACAAGTGGGGCAAAATTTTTTATTAACTTTTGAATGAAATTTATAAAATGGGTTTTATAAACTTATTATTTTATTTATATTCAAACTTATATTCAAATTTATAAAATGGGTTTTAAAGTCAAAAAGCGGCCTTTATTCACCAAACCAAGTCTTAATGAAGGTTTAAGTGCTAAACAAGATTTATTACCTTTCTTAAGGTATAATCAAAGCACTAGCACATAAAATAATCCGATGGCTAATGTAAAAAGTGAAAATTGATCAACAGGTATTAGTGTTTGCGGAGAGTAAAGTTGTGAGGTGGTTAAATTGGAAAGGTGGTATCCCAATTTAAACCACTTTCCATGTGGTAACTTTTGGTGAATTCCGCGGAGAAAAGTGGTTTGGGAAAAACAACTCAGTGCAGGCTGTGGAACAGACCATTATTTAAAGTTGACTTGGTTTAAAAAAAATCATTTTGTTTGTGTGCTGCACGTGAAAGGAAGGATACAATCCGCCATATTTCCAAACTCAACTTTTACGTGTTTGTAATCACCTGGAAAATGGTGGAGATAAAGAGTCTGATGAAGGAGCTGGAAATTGATTTTAAGAGAGCAAGAAAATGGAAGCCACCACTCAACAATGCAGAATGGAACCCCAAAAAGAAAATCAGCCCAGAAGTGTTGTACAAATACATACACTGAGAGAATTCGTGAAGGTATTGGTATGCGTTTAAAGTCTTACAAACAGAATTTACAGTGGAGAGTGTGCCAAAGCTTGGGATTACTTAAGTGTTTGGAGACGCTATTAACAAATATGGATACCTTGATTAATCAATTCATGGGGTTGCTCTTAGAGTAGATGATATTACAAGGATAGATGCTATATGTTCTCTGTTTATGAATTACAGTTAAACAATTCAACGTTTAGAAGTGACATAGCATATTTTTTCTCAAAATGACTGTTTTATTCATTCTATTCAAAGACCTATTTCCATCCAACAAAGAAGAATTTTCAAAAACTGAAAGAGGTTTTTATCATAACATTATTTTCTACAATAAAATCTCTCAGTTTTTACCCAGGTGCTATAGATTGGGAGAATCGAAGTCATCTTCAGAGGGAAAATGTTTAGATTTCAAAATGACTGCTCTAGTCATCAAATTAAAATAATTTTTTACATCAAATTAAGATGTATTTTGAGAAAGTGAGAGACTATTTTATTCACTACATATCTATACACAGTAACCTATTTTAGTTTTCACACAGATACTATGGTTTAGTAGAAACAAAGTCAGTTGTACAGGCCATTTTTCATGTTTTCCTAAGGACTATTTCAGCCATCAAATTCAAAGAATTTTTTGGACAAATGGAATTTAATTTTACAAAAATGAGATTGGTTTGTATTCCTAACAGTATTATAATAAAAAACCTCCTTCATTTTTTACACAGTAATCACAGGTTGGGAGAATTTAAAATATCTTCGCAAGTCATTTTTCCAGAAATCTACAATTTTATTATGTGAGTCATGAGTTTCAAAGGAATATTTCAAGGAGCTTGAGATGATTTTTGAGAAATTAAGACATGGGTTTTGTTAGGAACATTCCCAGTTACAAAATCCTTTCCCATATTTCACACAACTATCAGCATTAGAGATATGCAGGAGAAACGTTGTTGTAACTGTTTCTATTTTTAGAATTCAGTTAGGTTTTGAATTCAAGATTAGGTAGAGGTTATTATTATAAATTAAAATTTAATTGATAGTTTGAAGGGGGGATTTTCAAGAGTAGAGAGGCTCTACACTGTAATGAGTTCAAGTTTTTAGTAGATGAATGAAATTTGCATAGGAGGAAAAACCTTTTTCACGACAGATATTCTTGTGCCATTTTTTTCTTCAATAAGTAATTTCTTTATGCGACTGTTTATTCTATTTCCCACTCCATTTTGTATTTGTTTTCATGCTTAATAATTAGTGTTTATGGGCTATAATTCATCATGCATGCTCTAGGTCCATTGTTTAATCATTTTCAAAATATTTTCTTCTAAAGTCTTGCAAAATTCACCCTAGTTAGGTGCTCTGTTTGATGGGATGTCTCCCTTTGTCTACTAATCAACCTGCTAATACCTCAAGACTGAGAAAATGGTGCCTACCTTGCCTCTATTCATAAGCCTTCAAAACCTTACCTCCTACAACCTATTTCAGATCTGATTGTTGACTCCATTTCCCAATGGTCTCCTCCATGACTGTCTTACCATGTCTTTTAAAACAAACTTGTCCTATTTGTCCCATCAGAAATCTAACCTTCTAATTGTCTCTGATTGAATATTTTGGATATAAAAACTTTCTAAATAGTGAGAGATCCCTCTCTGACTGTATTAGGTCAGAAATACATTCTAAAATTGTTTTTGTTGTTACCTTTGGATCTACCTTTCACAACCTGGGCACATTCTGAGTGTTATCACCTACTACCACTAACTCGGTATCAAGCAATACCCAACCCTAAAAATTACTATCTAACACATACTCCCATCCTAATCTATGTCTGCATCCTCCCTATACTTCCTCTGCTAGTATAGAAATGGATGTTGGCTTCACTGACCTGACCACATAAGAATCTGAGAGCGATAGCGTCGAATAAATACCGGAGGTAGCGTCTCCTCGTAGGAATTTGATCGTTGTCATCACAACAACTTTGGGAGGATGTCTCAACACAACCCTCCCATGACCTCGGCTATCATATTAACATAGAGTGGGAAATACATCCATCTCTCTCAACATACTGGGTCTATACCCTATCAAATTGTTCTCTATTGCTATCAAGATTATAAGAGTGTGTCATCGTATCATCGATTTGGTCAATAATATTCCTTGCATAAGTATGTGCTAATACACACATCATGTTGATTAATTGGATATCACTTAGCCCTTGAGCCCTATGTGTCAGTGTTTCAAAAATAATACATGTTCATAACAAGCATTCCACTTGATCATCAACTGATCCATATTATCATCATTATTTCATTTCACATAAAAATTCTGGCTCATAACAACTACACATGACATACAATAATTCATTCATCCACATCACCATATGCTATCCACATACCGTATCATATATTTCACATTTTATCAATGAAAACATTTAAACATATACTATCATCGTAAAATACAAGAATCCCATGATAACCTCAACATTTTACCCACATAAGAATAGTAACATAATATTCATGGTGACATCATAACATAGTAATAACATATATTTTGGTTTATCATGTCTTAATTATAGTTTACTCAATCAAACTAGCTCCTACACATACTAGCAAATAAAATGTTGAGTTAATTCATATTAGAGTTTAAATACCAAATGTCAAAATATCGGGCATTACATATATGTATATATATATGGATTATAGCATAGGAACCGGGAAATGTAAACAGATATGTGCATAACATGATTATTTAGAAAGATATGTAAATTCGAATTAGGGGTGTGAGGATTCTTTTTCTCTATGCATTAATGAGTGGGTTAAAGGTGTGATTTCCATGGAGGAAATCATGGGAGTTATTCCCATGACAAGAGGAAATCATGGGAATATGTCAGACATTTGGGAATAATGGCACCACTTGGATCCTAGACGGCTAAGAGGGGGAACCTAATTTAGTATACCAGAGGTTATCAAGTTATGGGGAAGGAGTATCTCTGCCTTTATAAGGCAATGCTCTCTATGTTTTGGAGGGGAGGAGAAACTCATGATTATAGGGGGAACACACTCGAGAGAGGGGGAAAGTGTAACGATATTACTTGATATGTTTCCATTGATTTGGTGTTGAGACTGGGGAAAGGGACGCCATCGTTGAGAGAAAAATTATAGCTCGGGGAGCTCTGGCCCAACGCAAGATACACAATACCCTCTGCAAGTGACGCTCATGGTAAACTTATGAATGAAAAAGTCTAGGTATGCATAGTAATGATTATCTGCATCACCTTTGCTTGGATCAAAAATCTATTTTGGTGTGTTTGTTTTCACTAAATGAGAGTTGATTTCCTGGACAACTAGTTAGATCTAATTTTCCTTCGCTTGTAATCTAATATGTATCCTATTNTCGTGATTTTCTTTATCTTGTGTCTGAATATATATATATATATATATATATATATATATATATATATATATACTTGTAGATGAGAGTCGTTACCATCACTTGCATGTTGGATATTAATCTGTTGACTACGATATGTATTATGCTGGTGGTCTGAATATATATATTTAATTATGCGATGACCCTCTGTCTACGATGTGTATGAATATGACTTAGTTCATATTTTTGGTTCAGATGAAACTGTATAGGGATGTAGGTGAAGCAATGACCCTTTGTTTGCGATGGGTATAAATGTGATCCAATCCTATTTTTGTTTGAAAGAAAAATTGCATATGAATGCATGCGAGACATTGACCCTCTATCTACGAAGGGTAAGATTAAGTTTTAGTTTGAAATTTATTCCTATGGGATTGTGCATATGATTGTATGCGAGACCATAACCCTCTGCTTGTCTATTAATACGAATTTGATGGGCATGAATACGATTAGGTCGTATCTGGTTTGGATATGGAGGAAATATAATTTATTCAAGTTATTTCTTCGCAAGTAAATAATTCGAAAGATTTGGGGTTCAATATTTTTCCTTCCCTTTTTCCTCTGTGTAGTATTTATTCCTCCATTGAAAATGGAAGGTTCCAACCCTTTTTATTACAGTGTATGCTTTGTTTTTCATACGCCCGTTTTGTCTACTTTGAACATCTATATTGAGTATGAACCCAAAATATTGAGTATGGACCTAGCAAACTCCATGATTGTGCTTTGGATTTTCTTTGCACATTGGTTAATGCGTTTGAGATCCGAAGTTGGAATACCAATGTTTGTTGTGATTTCATTGTTCACATTTCTCTTTGCAGTAGTAGATAAGCCACGACTGCAATTTAGTTTTACTAGGTTTCTTTTGTTGAGTATGGATATAGCGAATCCCTGTGTGTGTTACTAGGTTTCATTACAGATTGAGATAGAGAAAATAGCTGTGATCTAGATTTTTACTTCGCTATGGCACAAGGAGAGAGTTATATTTAATGAAACCATTATGTAGTACAACTATGGTTGTAGCATATATACATTTAAGGTTGTTCTTAGCATGTTAATGCTTTGAGAATGCAATTGAGTTTGTTTGAATGTGTCATTGGTTCCGTTTTAAGAAGTGAAGCCACAACCCTATTCCTAGATAATTCAGTGATTGCGTGACCATAAAAGAAGGAATAAAAAGGAAGGTTTTTGAGTCTTGACTTTAAAACTTGGTTACAAACAATATTTCATTATTATGTTGCATAAAGAACTGGTGATTGACCAGTCTGGGTTCAATGGATTACTTAAACAATCATCTCTAGGGCTTTAGTAAATAGTTTAGAGATATTCTCGGTGAGAGAGTCTACGAGGATATTAGAAAGAAAGCACGGGAACATTGATGTTGTGGATTGTAACCTTTTAATGAAATAAATGTCACAGGATGTGACAAGTTTTTTGGATGTAACCCATGGATTGGCTGAACCACATACATTGGAGTCTCTCTTGTTTTTGTCTCTAAATGTTTCATTTTCCTTGTGTTGTTTGGTGTACTTATCATTTTTTTCTGCAACCTTGTCAATTGATTAAATACTTTAGAAAGATAATCAAAGAAAGTTATTGGTATCATAATGATTTTGGGCAGCAAACTAGTATTGTATTAAGACAATTTGATGATGAAATGCTTGAGGACTATACCTTTTAAGGTTATGAATAATGGTTTAATGGAATTACATTAAGATATTGTCATCAACACTTCTAGTATATTGTTGATTAAAGATTGTAAAGAGATTTTATTGATATGAATGGAGGTGTACCTATTATGTTTCATTAGTTAGTAATAAAGAATGAATATAATTTTAATAGAGCATATGTGTTTAATGGGATGGTAGTTATATAACTCGGCACCATTTACGACATATACATTATGGATAAAGACTCATGACTGGAATAGTAATCACTTAGAGACCGTATTCTAGTTAAGAAGTTAAGACAAGGTATGTTGAAATGTGTCTAAAGGAATTGGGTAAGTTACCAAATGATAGTTTAAGGATGAACAAAAGTATCCCTCTATTAAGAGGAAAAAAAATTCATTTAAAACTAGAATGCAACGTATTTATGATGTTCAAATCACGAAGTTATGTTATTACTATGGTTAGCATTGTAGTGCAAGCGTAGGTATTTTATGTTATAGTTACAAAGTAAAACTTTCAAGGAACAGCTAAGGGAATGTTAGAAAAAAGAAAATGCATAAAAGGTTTTTCCATAGATTATGTATTTAAATAAATGTGTGCATCATGAGTAATTAACAATGCTATAGGTATGTTTTTATAGAAGGGATAATCATTATAGGAATGTTATGAAAGTAGCATTAGTTTTTGTGGTTGTACAAAAGGTGAAAAAAAAATTGTCTTTTGATAGAAATTCTAATTTTCTTGACTTGGGGATGTTACAAATGGTATCAGAGCGAGGTTGACAATACTCCGGTCTACTTGGGCTGAGCATGAAGTTAGAAAGAAGGAATATTGTTAAACCTAACCAATCAATTGAACTTGTTTTTTGTTGCATGGTGATGATGGACGAGGAAATAAGTTATCTGAGTGGGCCTTCAAATATCGAAAGAGGTAACTAAGAGGATAAGTAATGAAATATCATGGCAAAGGTATGTTATTGCATTATTGGAAGATTTAAAAGAAAAATTGTGTACTAATTCCTTCATCCTTTTCTTAAAGGTTATGTTTATGTTTCACAATGGGAGGATGGACTATAAATTTTACTCCCGATTCATTAAGGAAGATAGTATTTTCTTAAAATAACAATAATTATTACGAGGAAATAATGGAAGTTGTGTGTCTATGTTTCATTTTTTAAGAGGATTTGATATTGTAAAGAATCCCAAACCCTAAGTAACGGTTAATATATAAAGCATCACTTCTTGAGGAAAACTTGAAGACACCGTTCATTTGTATGGAAGGTTGTAAGCATGGAAATATTAGACTTATCATAATATTTGGTTTGGAACTATTTTTTTTTCAAAGTATTTTGAAGAACAATTATTACACATAGAATGAAAATTTTAAAAGCTCACTTTAGGCCAAAACTAAATGCCAAATTTGTTACCAGCAAAAGTAGAGTGGGTAACCTAGAAAAAAAAAACTCTCAAGAGAAACAATGCATTCCATGTAAATGTGTGATAACACAAGTGTAGTATCCAATATTGAAATTAGAAGATTGGGAATATTAAGTAAAAGACTCGATATGTACTTTTCGGATTATGTCCTTGTGTTAAGAAGTAAGTGAGGTTATATGATTAAACACCATAGAAAATATTCATATGTGAGTAATGAGATCTAATATTTTGAATCATGATACATTCCATCATGTTAAAACATTGTTGGCATTTGGGGAACATGTTGGTTACAAGGGTGTTGTGTCGGCATTGAAATTCATGTGAAAAGAGTGGGTTGATTTAGAGGGAATAGTATTCTAAAATTATGGTTACCTTAATGAACACCAGTCATTTTGTCCTCGTATAAAATTTTTAACACATAGGTATTCATAGGTTGCTCCACCTTGTTAAGAGCAGGTGCTACTTAAAGTACAAAAGCCCACTGAGAAGTATATTGTTGCCTCTAAAAGACACTAATAGGAAAATAATACTATATAGCAATTGGAAATTCCTATGTCACTACCTTGCCTCTCATTAATATTCTGTAAAGTTGGAATGTCCCTTTACTCGTAATTATCCAAAGATAGATGAGTAAAGATGTTTAGTGATATTAATATTTTAAAACGATAAGTGAATGAATGTCATATAATGTTATGGACTAACATTGCAGGAGTATGCCTGGAACACTACCAATTGAAATGGATTATTGATTACAAAATTCATTGGCTTAAATAATGAAGTTAAACCACTCAAGAACGGGTGTTGTTTTACTCTTTAGCTCATTATAATTTTCGTATTTCAAGGTTTTTATGAACCAAGGATTAACTATGGATTATGATGTTTATGTACTCACGTTGTAGGGTTTTACTATTATTATGACCATTGGAATGATCAATGTAAAACATAGATTATAAATTCACTTGCATAAACAAGTTGTGCTCAATTGCTCAAAATGAGTAAGGCCTTATTTTTGGATGGTTTCTTGTATTTTATAAATAACAAATTTTGGTAGAGGTACAAATCACTACAACTTATTAAAATGTTGATTATTTTTATGAAAGTATTGTTTATTGATAGATGATAATTATATTCAAGCTAAGTGTGAAGCCGATTCACGAATCAAGACAATGACAGTGAAGTCATGTTAAGAACTAAAGAGTGTGTGTCACAAATAGTCAAAGGTTGTAATTGATATTAAAAATGAACAAGGAAAAATATATGTTGTGGGAGCACAATGGTGTTAGGCAAGTGATTGTCATGTGAGCACATTGGTGTTAGGCATATATGCTATAGGAGCACAATGGTGTTAGGAAAATGATTGTTGTGTGTGAAAATTGGTGTTACGAATATGAAGTGGCAAGAAAATTGATGATCTAACTATACCTTGTTTTTCATAGACTCCAGTAGGGAGGTTGGGTGGAAAAGGAATTCGTGGACCAAAGCGAGGAGGCTTGAGGGGAATCATGAAAGAGTTATGATATCAATATCAAGATCTAGGGAAAGCTCGACATATGGAAGACATGATGATGTTTAATATCATTAAGGAGAAAAAAATTCACTAGCAGTCAAAAGGGAGAGTAACCTCAGATATAGCCCAAAAGTCCACACAGGAATTTGTAAAAGAAATCGAGGGAGAGTTTGATGATCAACAAAAGTGTTGAGGAATATTTTTGTCTCCATGATATAATGAACAAAAATAAAATGTGTTAATGTTCTAAGCAATTAAACTATTGAATGTAAGACCCGAATAGGCAAAAATCCCTCAAATGAGAAGAGGAGTGAGGAATTTTAATGTTTCTAACCGTAAATTATGAGCAATAGATGTGATTAACTTTTGAAGGAAGGAAAGTTTTACATGAGGTTGAGGACTAATTAAGTATCCGAGTATTGGAGATAAAATATGTCCTCCCATAAGATGAATAATTATGTTTTACTTATGAATCAATTACATTATGGAAGGATAATTTGGTATTATAATACAAATAAAGACTAAAAGATGTTATATAGATTGCAATTGCGGTCTTGCAGTAGAATCCATGGTTTATGTTTTAACTTGAATTATAATTTTTTTTTGACATGTTTTACCGAATAAATTATTGGAAGACCGAATATTGTTACAGGAAACTATAGTTCCTGAACAATAGCGACTTGCAAGGATCAGGTAGGATCTAAGGGGATTAGGACAGGAAAGAGGAAGCAAGAAAACATGACTCAAGAGAAGAAGAATATTTGTTGAAATAGGAACACTGAGGACGGTGTTATTTTTAAGGGGGGGGGGGGATATGATATCCCTCCTACATATTCTTAAATATTTGGTAATTATGAATGTTTATTGTACTTGTTTTCTGGTGAGGAGCTCAAGGCCAAGCCCCCATGAGAAAAACTTGTAATTTTATGAGCTAATTCCCTAAGTGGTAGACTTAGGATACTTACGCAACTTAAAAGAAAAGAAACTAAATGCACTAGGGCCAAAAGCGAATGGTTGGGAACCATAATATAAGATTCCCTCAGTACGCGACCGTGAAAATGGCAAAGCGTAAGTTGAAAGAAGTGTAAGTGTAAACCCTAGCCTCACCAAATTTTATAGATGAAATTTAATAACTCTAGGGGAATGAAAAGTTTGTTTAACCAAAAATGATGAGCATGGACAAATTCCACTAAGGGAATGGTAAAACATTTAGTCGGGCCTCGAAAACTAAAATAATATTAGAAACCCCTCGGATGACCCAAGCTCCTAAGTATCAACCTAAGATAAATTAAGTCATGACGAGGCTGGTTACGTGGTTAACAAAAATAATGGAGCTCTATGATCCTCTTTATTAAAAAGGAAATGAGATGTCCCACCTAAAACTCATTATGGCATCAGTACCAAGGAAGTCTACCTAAAATACACTACAAGTATAGATACAAACATACGGTAAAATATTGAAATGCATATCATGTAAAAACTTACAAAAGAATATAACCATATATATATGGATTATATCATATTAATCTAGAAATGTAAACAGGTATGTGCATAACATGATTATTTAGAGAAATGTGTAAATTCGACTTAGGGGTATGAGGATTCTTTTTCTCTATGCATTAATGAGCGGGTTAAAGGTGCGATTTCCATGGAGGAAATCGTGGTAGTTATTCCCATGACAAGAGGAAATCTTGGGAATATGTTAGACATTTGGGAATATTGGCGCCACTTGGCTCCTCGATAGCTAAGAGGGAGAAACTGATTTAGTATACCAACGGCTATCAAGCTGTGGGGAAGGAAGATCTCTGCCTTTATAAGGAAATGCTCTCTGCATTTTGGAGGGGAAGAGAATCTCACGATTAGAGAGGGAATGCACTCGAGAGAGGGGGAAAGCGTAAGGATCTACCATAATATGTTCCCATTGATTTGGCGTTGAGACTAGGAAAAGGGGTGCCATCATTCAGGGAAAAATTATAGCTTTGAGAGCTCTGACTCGAGGCGGGATACACAGTACCCTCTGCAGGCGACGCTCATGGTAAACGTTAGAATGAAAAAGTGGTATGCATAGTAATGATTATCTACATCGCCTTCGCTTGGATTAAAAATCTATTTTGGTGTGTTTGTTTTTACTGAATGCGAGTTGATTCCCTGGACAACTAGTTAGATATGATTTGCCTTCGCTTGTAATCTAAAATGTATCCTGCTGTGTTTGCTTTCATGGGCTGCGAATCTAACTTCATGGGCTGTGAGTCAAGCCACCATTTTCTTTTGCTTGTGTCTGAAAATATATATATACTTATATACTTGTATATGAGAGTTGTTACCTTCACTTGCATGTTGAATATTAATCTATTAACTGTGATAGGTATTTCGCTGGTGGTCTAAATATATATATTCAATTATGCAATGACCCTCTGTCTACGATGGGTACGAATATGATTTAGTTTGTTTTTTTTTTTAAATGAAACTGCATACGGATGTAGGCGGACCAACGACCCTCTGTCTGCGATGGGTATATGATTCTATGCGAGACTATAAACCTCTTCTTGTCTATTAATATGAATCTGATGCGCATGCTTATTGCGCCGAGAGGCGCATTCTACAGCCCGGTATGAGGTAGAAGTGTGATTCCGTGCTCAACGTGGAGATGACACGTGTTACATAAAAAAAGTCGACTTTTATATATATATATATATATATATAAGTCGGCTTAATAATTAATAATCTTAGGTGTATATAAGCTGGAGAAAAATGCCGTCAAGGCCCAGTCCTAAGTAAATTCCATGGTGACAGAACAGCGGCTCTTCGCATCTGATAAAAGTCCCGGGGTCGGTCACATGCAGATGATCCGGCCTAAATCTCAAACAGTAAACGTCGACATCCCCAAATCCCATCACAGCCATGGAGTTGATCAGTTGCAGTAGGGAAAGAGCAACAAGCGCAAGCTGGGTTCTACTCCTAGCCCAGGAGGAGGCCATTGATGGCTGTCAACTTGAGATCGGTGTTAATAAAAAATTTACAAGCTGCGAATTATTTTTTCTGCTTATTATTTTTTCAATGAATTCGTTCATTCAAACCCCAATCCCAATTCGACAACAATATTTCCCACAGAGACAATATTTCCCATAGTGACAGTTTTAGATTAGATCGGATCCAGCTATGGGATTATGAGTGCGTCCGCAAGTCTTCCTGATATATATTGATTTTGATGCAATTACAAGTGTTAAACATTCTGTCAATAGGTACCCATTAATGGGCATATATATACCGCACTTGAGCTGTGCATTACCTTGCAAGGGCTTCTTGCCCAGCTGTAACCATTTTTTAATTGATACATTCAATTCTTTCTACCGCCTGGCAATTCGAATGGCTATTTCGATTTCAAGATTGTGTAGATGTAAATTAAAATTTTATAGTCATTTTGTTTAAAAAACTAATTCTAAAAGGTTGTATATTTCTGATTGTAATTGTTTCAAGGAAGAGATGCATAATCTAAAGATTTTCTGATTAAAAACATAATTGCTGATCTTTACTATTATTTTCACGAACTTCATGCTGCTTGACTTCATATAAACTGGGAAACATGTTAACCAAAGCATCAACTAGAGAATATTGAGTATTGTATGGGCTTTTATCAAAGATATTAAGCCATTTATGAAAGCATATAAATATATTTATATCAGTGAGATGTAGAACAGTTTGTGGTTCAACTAGAGAATATTGAGTATTGTATGGGCTTTTATCAAAGATATTAAGCCATTTATGAAAGCATATAAATATATTTATATCAGTGAAACAGTTTGTGGTTGGGTATGGTTAAGACGCTTTTAAATAGAAAGTCTCCATTCAAATGACATATGACATAGACACTAAAAAGCCAACTATATTAATAATTGGTGTACTCCAAGCAGTGTCATCCCTGAGTTAAATGTTCAATAATCTTTATTAAAATTATTAAAAGCTTTGTAATTTTACACTTAATAACCATACAAAGTTCGACTTAATATTTAGAAAATAAATATATTTTGCATCCATATCGCACGACNTTTATTAAAATTATTAAAAGCTTTGTAATTTTACACTTAATAACCATACAAAGTTCGACTTAATATTTAGAAAATAAATATATTTTGCATCCATATCGCATGACACATACCTTCTTTTGTAAATTAAAACTTTCAACTAACTGTAAAGCATTTAATAAAATAAGTCAAGTAATAGCATTGCTCTTTAAATTTGGCCGTTTTTCTTTGAAGCTAAGTGTTTTTCAACATCTCATAACTGTAGTTAATCTAGGATACATGTTTTTTTTATAACTGCAGTTAATCTGAGATACATGCTTTTTTTTTTAATTGAAGTCAACCGTTTAAGATGAAAATGCATTTAGTGAAAGTATAAATCAATGGAAAAATATTTTAAGTAATCTATTTTTTTAATAAAATAGATTACTTAAAAGGGATAATAGAGAATGTTCCAACGATGGAAATCCAATGATCTGAATCAAATATTGGACCATCGCCTATCACACAAACAAAATATGGGCAAGCCAATAAGATAAGCTCGATGAAATACAATAAACAATTGACATCTAAATTCTGTCATTGAGAATTCAATAATGGAACTTACTATGGGAATTTTAACGGAATAATATCGATATCATAGGTCTGGTAAATTTCATTGGGAAATCTCTGTCGGAGGTGCTCCATCAAATTTTTTAAAAAGCTTTACCTTTTATAAACAGTCTGTCGCCATGAGCGCAAAATTAGAAGGCGGATAAGGCCACCAGGAGAGATATTTTTACCAAAAAAAACAATAAAACAAGTAAGACCGATGAGATAAAACTGGACATCGACAAAGGAATTCCTAATAAAAATTCCAAAAAAAACAATAATTTCTCATTATTAAGAGATTCTTAAATCGAAAGAGCCACACTACTAAAAAAATAAATGTAATATAGCATAAGAATCACTAGCTTGGATCGACAGTAAAATTATCCATTCCAAAATACCTATAAGTGACAGAAACTCAAAAGGCTAATGATATCAAGGTTAGAAGGATCTTCCAGAACCTAGAATCCACTCCAAAAAAGGGTTTGCACCTCGAAATATTTGATCCCTCTCGGCGCATGATAGAGCCGGGTAAAGCTGGATCTACGCTGGTGATTAGGTCATAATTGGTTTGGATATGGAGGAGATTTCATTTATTCAGGTTCTTTCTTCGTAGGTAAATACTTCGAAATGTTTGGGGTTTAGTATTTTTCCTTCCCTTTTTCTTCTGCGTAGTATTTATTCCGACATTGAAAATGGAAGGTTCCAGCCCTTGTTATTGAAGTATGAACCCAACATATTGAGCATGGACCTAGCAAACTCCAAGATTGCGTTCTGGATTTTCTTTGCGCATTTGTTAATGTGTTTGAGATCCAAAATTGGATTACCAACGTTTGTTGTGATTTCATTGTTTGCATTTCTCTTTGCAGTACTAGATAAGCCACATATGCGATTTCGTTTTACTGGGTTTCTTTTGCGGCGATGGCACAAGGAGAGAGTTATAATTAATGAAACCATTACGTAGTACAACTATAGTTGTAGCATATATACATTTAAGGTGGTTCTTGGCATGTTAAGTCTTTGAGAACACACTGAGGCTCTTTGAATGTGTTATTGGTTATGTGTTAACAAGTGAAGCCACAACCCTAGTCCTCGATAAGTTAGTGATTGCGTGACCATAAAAGAAGGAATTAAAAAGAAGGCTTTTTCAATCTTGAGTTTAAAAATTTGGTAGAAACAGTATTTCATTGTTATGTTGTATAAAGAATTGGTGATTGACTCTCCTCGGTTCAATGGATTACTTAAAAAAAATCTCTAGGGGTTTAGTAAATAGTTTAGAGATGCTTTCGGTGAGAGAGTTTATGAGGATATTAGAAATAAAGTATGACAACATTGATGTTGCTGATTGTAACATTTTAATGAAATAAATGTCACAGGATATGAAACGTTTTGTGGACGTAACCCATGGATTGGGTGAACCACGTACATTGGTGTATCTCTTGTTTTTGTGTTTAAATGTTTCATTTTCCTTTTATTGTTTGGTGTACTTATCATTTCATTTTGCAACCTTGTCAATTGATTAAATACTTTAGAAATATAATCAAAGAAAGTTATTTGTATCATAATGATTTTGGTTAGCACACTATTATTGTCTTAAGACACTTTCATGACGAAATGCTTGAGGACTATACCTCTTAAGGTTATCAATAATGGTTTAATGGAATTACATTAAGATAATGTCATCAACACTTCTAGCATAACACTTCTAGCATATTGTTGATTAAATATTGTAAAGAGATGATATTGATATGAATGGAAGTGTACCTCTTATGTTTCATTAGTTAGTAATAAAAAATGAATAGACTTTTAATAGAGCATCTGTGTTTAATGGGATGGTAGTTTTATAACTCTACATCATTGACGATAGATACATTATGGATAAATTTTCATGATTGGAATAGTAATCACTTAAAGACCTATATTTTAGTTAATAAGTTCAAGACATGGTATGTTGAAATGTGTCTAAAGGAAATTGGGTAAGTTACCAAATGATAGTGTAAGGTTGAACAAAAGTATTCCTCTATTAAGAGGAAAATATATTCATTTAAAACTAGAATGCAGCGTATGTATGATGTTTAAATCACTAAGTTATGTTATTAGTATGGTTAGTGTTGTAGTGCAAGCGCACGTATTTTATGTTATAGTTACAAAGTAAAAATTTCAAGGAAAAGATAAGGGATTATCAGAAAAAGGAAAATGCATAAAAGGCTTTTCGATAGATTATGTATTTAAATAAATCTATGTGTCATGAGTAATTAACAATGCTATAGGTATATTTTGATAGAAGAGATAATCTCTAAAGGTATTTTATGAAAGTAGCATTAGTTTTTGTGGTTGTATCAAAGGTAAAAATAAATTGTCTTTTGATAGGAATTCCAATTTTCTTGACTTGGGGATGTTAGACACAACATTTAATAAGTAGACTTAAAACATAAATATTATACTTATTTGTACTTTTTTCCTTAAATGTGTTGGATAGTGTCTCGAACCACCCAACGATAGATTGGTAGAGACTCTGATTCTGTTAGTATGTTGTCAATCAACCCGAAGCTGATTCATGGATCATCTAGGACTAGAACTTTAGGGTTTATAATTTTATACTTAATCTTGGGATGATAGACACACCCAAATAAAAAAAATTCCTTGCACCTCTTGGTACTTTGATAGTAGATTCAAGGACTCAATGCCCTTGCTATCCTCTATTCAAGTTCTTGATAATTAGCCTTTTTGTGGACACACTATACCAGTAGTACTCCTCCTACAGGTATACACACAATAAACTCTTGTCTCAACACATTTAGTGCTAAGCACAAATTCCAATGCTTAAATAAACAAATAGTAAACAAATCATGCATGCACTTGAAGAAAACATTATGTGCAACTCAGAGATACCAAGTTATCATGAATTTCATGTTTTCATAGGCCTAAGGTCTTGTTTGTTCTTTCTCCAAGAAGAGATGGTAGTTGGGAATGAAAAGTAAATAATGAATGATATTCTTTGATGTCTCTTTTGGTTGTGTGAGGTTTGATATCTACCAAATCAACTCAATATTATCTACTGAAAGGTAGTTTATATTTGTTCATTGAAGTATGCCCAGTTTGTGCAATACCAAGGAGAAAGTTGAAGTCATGGAGGACACCTTTTTCCATTTATATTATTGCATCAAATTTTCAAGGCATGTATTCAACTTATTTTTGAATAAAATCCATATGTGGAAATTTAGCATTAAAAGTCTGATTTATGCTTTATATTATTACTGTAGCATTTTAAATTGCAAGCTTAAATGTTTTGAATAGTAAATGTTACATATGCTATAAGAAATTCCTTCTAAACCATCAAAGGACAATCAGCATAAGAATTGAACAAATACTTATACATTCAACAATCTATGCTGCAACTGTTTGTCAAAGTCGTAGACCAAATTACTTACAGCCCGGTACAACCTAGTGTATGAAAAGTGTTTGTAAAAACATATACTCGATCTCTATAATGAACATGGAAGATTTTAGAATTCTAGAGAGGGTGTATCATTACTCCCAATCCAACCAGCTAGATAGGCACCTTACGTTATTATTTGACCTCCTCATCTGCACGAAGGAGATACCCTCCCAACACATAACAAAAATAAAGAGAATAAATTACAATCCATTCGTAAGGATTCGATGTACTATATTTTTAAAATAAGGTAAGGACTTTAAATATTTACTCTTTAAAAATTGGTTTGAGTAAGCTCTCATTTTCATCTACATTGACCAATTAGGTTATTTTCATCTGCATTGACCAATTAGGTAAAACCAAAAAGGGTAAAGTGGGTTGGTAGTAGGTCCTAAAATGAAAGGTGTAAGTAGGAGTCCTCCTAGCTAGTCCTTCTTCCTTATGAATATTAGTCTTTAGTTTTAAATAATCCCATCATCCAAGCATGAATCAGGAGGCTAGAGATGGCATTACTACTATATAGGTGTAACTAATCACAATAATTATGGATAACTAGTATTCATTTGTGTTTACATTGATCAATACTCCTATAAAGATGTATAACACATCTATTATTAACTATTACATCATTACAAGTTCAATCTAAGGCACATAATTACATAATGTTTATGCCTATTGACTCAGTATGTAACATACCCCTTATACCATAATGCTAATATGGGTGAAAAATGGGTAAGATCTTTCGTTTCGCTGTTAAAATAGAAGAGTCAATCATGTTAGTGGTCAATTTTACATGGCATTTCAATGAAGCATGTCTAAAGAAATTTGAGATGTCTACACTACATGCACTGTAACACAATCATTTGACAATTTACATCCATCCTCCTCTACCGAAACCAAACATGCTTACTTTACCTTCTCGTATTCTCATGATTTTATAATCCCCTCAAAGGCAGAAGAATTAGGTGTGGCAATTAACATGTCGTTACGTACTCCGATGTTCTTTCAACCACATTTTATCTATGTTAACCTTTGACTAACAACATGGATCTTTCTTGAGCAATGTGATTGATTTGACGGACTACTTATTGTTTATTCTTGATTAAGGAACCATGTGAGATGCACTTCTATTCATATTAATAGCATATTTGCACCACCTTAAATTCACTTGTTGACAGTTTCCTTGGTGTGATTTCCTCAAAATATTCTTCATCATCATAATGCATTGAAAATGACCAAACAAGCGGGCATGAATCATCATGGTAACAATAGCATTCTGTGACATCCCTACATTAACAATAATTCTTTTGTGTAAAGTGTAAGATCNGATATGATGAAACTGAATTATGTTGAATTTATTGATTATACATTGTTGATTGATAGGATGAATGTATTGTTTCAAGTTGGGAACAAGTTGGGAGTCCTCTCTCTTATAAATGTTAAAGTATGTGAGATCTGACGATAGTCTTCATAGGTCTCGCAATAGAGAGGTTAAGAAACAGAATTGGGTTTTGCTCATGAGAATGTGAAAATAGGCGAAAGGGGCCAGCAACGTTAGGGATGGCAAACAAGTAACACCGAGGACGGTGTTCATTCTAGGGGGAAAGGATGTAAGATCCCCCTCGCACCTTGAAAACCTAAGAGCGATTACGACTCGTAAAAAACAATACAAATAGAAAATGAAACATAAATGCATCCTCGAGGAGTTGCAAGCCCTCACAAGAATGAGGTTACTCCCACCCCTAGAATTTAATCAGGGGCACTTGAGACATTCTTCTTTAAAAAGAACATTACATGCATGGATGGGATATACATTAGGTTATGTATTACCTAAATAACATGTGATGTTACCCATAATTTGAGACATCACTTCGTGAAACAATCGCATACATATATAATATTATTTTACACTACTTTTATATTAAAGAAGAATATATATATATATGTTGGAGATGTATATATATGTATATGAGTAGAACTTGTAAGGTTACATATAATCAATGAAAAGTGATATNCTACTTTTATATTAAAGAAGAATATATATATATATGTTGGAGATGTATATATATGTATATGAGTAGAACTTGTAAGGTTACATATAATCAATGAAAAGTTATATGGCAAAACCAGACCCATATATATAATGTGGAACCCTATATACATAAATAATGGGGAACAATATATATATGTATATCTACATAGATTAATGGAGAATATGTATATCTCGGAAATATACATATATTTAATATGGGTATTTATTTATTACAATAATGAGCAACTAGTACATGGACATGCTAGACACTCNATAGATTAATGGAGAATATGTATATCTCGGAAATATACATATATTTAATATGGGTATTTATTTATTACAATAATGAGCAACTAGTACATGGACATGCTAGAAACTCTACCCTTTATTGAAATGAACCTTTATAAAGATATTTTGTGTTTTTGGAATATTTAGTACCTACTAGGGTGTTTGATTGAAAAGTATGTTAAAGCTAAATGAAAGGGCGACCTTTTGAATAACTATTCGTAGTTCTTGAAATATGATAGATTCAGATGAAGATTAATTTATTTACATTAGTTCATTGGTAAAAATGTACAGAATGANCTAAATGAAAGGGCGACCTTTTGAATAACTATTCGTAGTTCTTGAAATATGATAGATTCAGATGAAGATTAATTTATTTACATTAGTTCATTGGTAAAAATGTACAGAATCAGTGCATATAATATTTTGTTCATAATATGGACATTTAAAACGTTGAAATTGCACTATATTTACTCTTGCATATTACGAGGCCGGATTCTTTCTATAATGCAATCTAATGCAAAATTATAATATTTCATTTTGAAATCTGAGTCCANCATTTAAAACGTTGAAATTGCACTATATTTACTCTTGCATATTACGAGGCCGGATTCTTTCTATAATGCAATCTAATGCAAAATTATAATATTTCATTTTGAAATCTGAATCCATTATTAGCTTGAAGACATTCCAAGCTTGAATTCAGGCTTGTAGGAGGATGAGCGTCTTCGGCCATCTACATGAAATCTCGAGTAGGATTGAAATTCTACTATGATGCAGTCTAGGACAATTGTTGATTTCAGGTGGTGCAAAGTAACAGAACATCACCTTCGGAACATCTTACCTGTTTTATTTGTCTGCACTGACCAACACTGGTCTCGATTTGGTCGAATTAGTAAATTGCCTTGGGAATTATGCTTTTAATGTTGGAACGAATGCTGCTTATAGCAAAAGATTTGTGATTGATTCCAGCCCGGATTTTAAGGAAGTAAATGTGCAGGCGTTATTGAAAAACGCCAGGATTTAGGGTCAAACACTGAGGACGCTTTATTGCTGAATCTTTTCAGCTAATTTTAAGCTGCTAGTAAAGGCCCCATTGTTTAGGTCGTCAATTTCAGGCGTTGATTACTCACCTAGATGGAAGAAGTGGGCGTTATGGGAAGCGTTACGGGAATCCACAGGCATTAATGGCAGAAACCTGCTACGGCAGGGAGAATTAAAGGCCGCCGGCTCGATAGGAAGAGGGGATATTTTGGGAATTGGATGCACCTTCGACAGGAGGAAGGGATGAGCTTTATAAAAGAATATGTGCATGATATGAAGGGGGGACCTCTAGCGTGACTCTCTCCATTCTGGGAGAGGAAAAATACTGTGCGTGCTATATTCTTTTGAGCGCGACCCTCTCCATTCTGAAGGAGGAAAAAATACTGTGCGTACTATATTCTTTTGGGCGCGACTCTCTCCATTTTGGAAGAGGAAAAATACTGTGCGTGCTATATTCTTTTGGGGGCGACTCTCTCCATTCGGCAAGAGGAAAAATACTCTGCATGTTATATTCTTTTGGGGAAATCGATTCATGCTCCTTCATGGAGGAGAAGCTCTGAGAAATACTGAGAAGAGAAGAGCTCCTCTTATGCGCTACTCTGCAGATTGATTGAGGGATTATCATGATGATTAAGCGTGGGAGACTCTTCGCCTTGACAAGGGAGAACGAAAGCCGATCGTTAAATCTGTGTGCTGGTTATATTTAAAGGAAGGATTGGCCAGGAGCGGTGAACCCTCATCGCAGGGACGTTACATTGCGAGTGAGGAAGGAATACCCGTTTTATTATTGGGACGAAAGGTATGTGTTTTTCCTTCTTCTAAATCAACGATCCTTACGTAAAACCTAACATAAAGGCGTATGTGAGGGCAATTTGCTCAGGAGAGAAAGACGGATTCCATTTCCTGCATTCATATTCTCTGCGCTTAAAGTTAAAAGGCATAAGACTGCAATTTGTTTACTGTTAACGATCGTAGATAGGAGGCTGCGTTTTGGTCCAGTGTATGCCAGCACTGTGCAAAGGTTTTATATATGGTCAATACCTGCGTTGGTTAGAGTGCTGGTGGATTGTTATCGCCTGCATAATGTAGCGTTGCAAACTTCTTGCTTTATTAAACCTGATCCCTAATTATTGCAGGGGCTTGCACTACCAATGCTGGGTCGATTAGATACCCTGATGCCGTGCTTACATCTTATGAGTGTTGGAATTCTGAAGCTCATGTTTTCCTGAGATCTGTAAATATATCTTTTATGCTTTGGTTTGATAATTTAGGTTGAGGATCGATTTAGAGGTGAAAAACCTAGACCTGTTAAACTCAGAGATGAGAGCTTAAATCGTTGGAAGCATTGTTGATGGAGACTGTCATGCTTTTGATTGGGAATGAGCTTGGATTTTTGCTGCTGAGTATGTATCTCCTTTATTGGGCGATATCCTTTTCAGAGGATCGAACCTGGTAACTTTTATATGGTCCATTTCTTGCAGATCGTACAGTTCCTTCGAATGGATATGTTCATTGTTTTCTGTTAAATGCAGAATGTTGTTTCCTTTTGGGAGGGGCGACCCTGTTCTTGAAAGTTAAAAATACTTGAAACCTTTAATAGTTTGATTGCATAGTTATTTATAAAAGGGTGTATTCTTTTTTTATGCTGGGGAAAACTCCTTTTGGGAATCACTCCTTGATCCCATTCTGTTGATTATGATTGTATTTATGGTATGAATGTACTAGTTGTTTTGAGCACTCGTATAAGCTATTGTGTTGACAGTAAGGTAATGCTTAATAAAAGAGCTTAGAGCTACAGTTCCATTTATTGGCCCATAAAAGGATTTAAGGATTTGAAGCTTGTATATATTTTGATCTATAAATCATTGCCAGTAATTTTATGGCTTTCGAGCTTCTGGAATGTCATCTAAATGGAAATGACGCGTGTACTGGTTGTGACTTGTAATTAATTGATTCCTGGATAAACTCTAGAGCAGAGGCCGTGCCTACTCTAGGAGCTCATCCACGGATGTTGCATGTATGGGCCTCGGGATGAGGTTTCTTATTTATGTATGAGTAGCTGATGACGCAGCACTTACGTTGTAGATTGTACACCCTGTTCCGTGTTTAATTGATGAATAAAGAAAACCTAACCTTTGGTGGACGTAGCCTCGTGGACGAGGTGAACCACGTATATCCGCGCCTTGATGTGTATTATTTGTACCATGTGTTTGATGTGTACTATTATTTTGTTCTTGGATGTTCTTGGTCAATCTCTTTATCTGTTATGATATAAAAGGTGAAATGACCTTTCTATGAATATTTAGATGCAAAAGAAAAGATAGTTTTACAAATGGTTAAGTGTAGGTACTGCCTGATATGGTGAAATCGGTTGTAAGTTCTTATAACATAATGGTGGCAAGAGCAAATGGTCGTTTTAATTGTTAATGATTAATGTTGATATATATATATATATAACCAGAGTACTTTAAGGAAATGATGTTGGTATGGTTAAGAGCACTGGACAAACTTCCCTACAAAGCACATGGTTTTGACATAATAAATTAATATTCCGTTGTAAGTGTTGCTAACAGGCTGAACCCTTTTTGTAGTAATAAGGGAAAAGAAAAAAATCTTTACCCTTTTTCTACACTCATTTGCATCAAGGTCCTACAGGGACACGACATATGGTATCAGAGCAAAGCTAAAACGCTCGGACCTGGTGGACTCATCGACGTGCAGGTATGTCATAAATTATGTAATTTAATTATGTGATAGTATAATGCAAGGAAATATTGCTGAACTTTCTGCACGGATTCTGAGAATTATGTGTAATACCTGAAGTATGTTGTATGAACTAAAAGGCTATTTGTTTAAATTAGGCTTGTCGCGAGATATGCTTATGTAGTCTTACTTACGCCTTATGAGTGCAGTACAAGTTGAAATTGTGTTTAGTAACATTGGTTGCATCCTATTAGCACATCAAGAAAGTATATTAAAGAGGTAGTAAATCCTTATAGGATACATAAGTACATAATTTTTTACGCCGTCTAACGGGAACATGTCATCATGTAATTTGTTATGAATGGTACTTATTTTTCGCAAGAATGTGTGAACAGATAATGCAGGTGCGCATGGTTACAATGAAGCGGCATCACATGAGGACGAGAGGAAAAGATGAAATAATAACACCTGAAGCTTATTGTGAAAATGTTACCAAGACAATAAAAGGTTGATTTTTGGAGAAACTATAGCTTCAATAATTGTTATGTTAAGAATATGAAATTTTGGAAAAAATTCTAGAATCTCTTGAGATGATTTATATATGCATCAATTTATGTTTATTGTAAGTTGCTCAGGTCTACATGACTTAGGTAGAAATACCTTGAAGAAAAGCTATGGAGCTTGGAGAATGTCGAGCTACCACATGGATACGGTATTGAGCGGGCGAGTACGCCTAGAGATATGAAAGTTGTGGGCTCTGAAAGAAATAATATGTCAAGTAGATTTTATGATATTTTTATGTTGAAATGACTTTTCATGTATGATATGGTAACTCACAGAGCATCGGGAGTTTTGCAGGTGGTGAGTTGGTGGCGAGTTGTGAAAGTCCTAGTTGGACCACAACTTAAATATCGGATGTAAGCTAATGAAATTACCTGTGAAATTTGGCTAGGGAATGGCCAACTTTGAAACGGTAATGTATTATTGTGCTTAAAGGAATAATGCTTCTCATTATATTGCTCTAAATTCAGAGACTTGTATTGGATGAGGAAGAACATCATCAGGCCTAACATAACTGGTTAAGGTGTGAAATGGTGGCAAGTAGCCACTTAAGATTACTAATCTTATCAGAACACATATGTCCCTAGTTTGCCACCCTTAAATGTGGTATAATGATGAGATGCCTCTTCACTATGTTTTATTTCAAACAATAGATGGGTAAAAGACATCCATAGTTATTGAGTTGATGAATGCTGCATGACTTTATATACTCACCTTGCAGGATATGCCAAAGAACACTATCAGTCGGGATTGACTGGTAGAAAGAGTATTTGCTATGTTGAATAATGAAGTTAAGGAATGCTGTTTGCCGAATATCAAGGTTTTATGAATCAAACTGTGAATTATGCGATCTATACTGACATTGCAGGTTTCACCGTGATGATGGTGAGTGCTACATTCAGCGTGCACTACTAGATATTAAAAATCTGCCTGCATAAATAAGTTTGCACTAAACTTGAGCAGAGATGGGTAAGGATAAATTCCTTGATATTTTACAAGGTTATATCACTCATAAGTGATGATTAAGTTCTACAACTTATGATTAATAAA
>LPNX010983725.1:179997-203627 GCA_001517045.1 Pseudotsuga menziesii | reverse complement strand
TTTTACGGAAAACGTAGGTATTATTGTATGGATGTCAGCATGCGCTGTAAAAATAGCAATAGAGACAGAATTAAAAAAGGGAAATTGGCTGTGTTTTTATTCGAGCAATAGAAAAATAATTAAAAAAAGGGGAAATTGGCTTCGCTTTTTTTCACCTTGACACAAAACCTGTTGGTAAATCCCTGCCACTTGTCCCTACCATTTTATTATAAAAGGGGGCAAGATGCTGAGGCTAGAGGAATTGGAGGAATTTGCGTTCTACTGCATTAATCTGAAGGGAGTCCTCGACAATCATGTTGATATCTGCGTTTGAACTTTTCTTGTAGATCCTTTTTTTGGATGTTGTATCTACTATTTATTTTATTATTTCCACGATTTAGTGAGTAGAACGATCTGCTGGTTGCTTGATAGTTTGCATTCTGTGCCTTGTCAAACCTAGTTATTATATATGCCCACGATTTTCATCATTCTGAAAATTGCATGATAGTTTGGATTCTGTTTTGGTAAACTTTGTTTTTTATTATATTTTAATGTACGCAAGATATAAGAATATTCAACATAATGGAAATTACATGATAGTTTTAATTCTATGCGTTGTCAAACCTTGCTATTATATATACCCACGATTTCAATCTGGTGGTTAATCATTCTAGTCGTGATTTAAAATTGTTGTCTTTTGATGCCGCAACTTCAGAAAGGGAATGATCTCTTGTTTAGCTATTGGATGAGTTTGTTCTTTATTAAAATCTATGTCTTTTTATGCTACGATTTAGAAAAGGGAATCGATCTCTGGTTTAGCTATTAACCGGATTTTTATTCTTTATTAAACTCTCTGCCTTTTATGCCACAATTTCAGAAAAATCGATCGTTGGCTTGATTTTGTCCTATATTAAAATCTATGTCTTTTTATGCCATGATTCATAAAAGGAAATCGATCTATGGTGTAGCTATATACTAGAGTTTTATTCTTTATTAAACTCTCTGCCTTTTATGTCACGATTCTATCAAAATCGATCTCTGGCTTGAGTTTGTCCTATATTAAAATCTGTGTCTTTTTATGCCATGATTCAGAAAACGAAATCGATCTCTAGTTTAGCTATTGGCTTGAGTTTTATTCTTTATTAAAATCTCTGCCCTTTATGCCAGGATTTAAGAAAATCAATCTCTAGTTTAGCTATTGGCTTGAGGTTGTTCTTTACTAAAATCTGTGTCTTTTTATGCCACGATTCCAAAAACGAAATGGATCTCTAGTTTAGCTATTGTCTTGAGTTTTATTCTTTATTAAAATCTCTGCCCTTTATGCCATGATTTCAGAAAATCGATCTCTAGTTTAGCTATTGGCTTGAGTTTGTTCTTTATTAAAATCTGTGTCTTTTTATGCCACGATTTCATGAAGGAAATCAATCTCTGGTTTAGTTATTGGCTTGAATATTATGCTTGTTAATCTCTGTCTTTTTGATGCCATGATTTCAGAGAAGAAATCGATCGGGGTTTAGCTTTTGGCTTTAAATATTATGCATTTTTAATCTCTATCCTTTTGATGCCATGATGTTAGAGAAAAAATCGATCGAGGTTTAGCTATTGGCTTTAAATATTATGCTTTGTTAAATCTCTGTCTTTTTTATGCCACAGTTTCAGAAAGGAAATGATCGGGGTTAGCTACTTGCTTTGAATATTTTGTTTTGTTAAACTGTATTTTACTTCATGCCCATGGTTTCATGAGAATCAATTTGGTGATAGCTTGGATTTGTGCTTGGTAAACTCTGTTTTTTTATGCCAAATCGATCTGGTGGTTAAACAATGGCTTGGAATTGTTAGATTTATATTATATCGGTGATCTTTTTGTATTTGGTGTCACTCCCTATGTGTGTTATCAATCTAGAAATTACCTTCTGTAGGGAATATATTATTTAATCTTTTCATTACTGTTGATCCGGGTTGTGAATAATGCCTATGTTTTGGTTTAGTTTAGCTCATTCTTAAACTCAAAGTAATTGGTTAAAGACTGATTTTAATCTAGGTGAAGATGGATCTTGAAGATGTCTTAACATATATTATAAACTTTGGAATTCTTTCAGATCGATAAGGAATTGCAGACAAAAGCAGCATGTTGTTATAGAGCATAAGTTTCCCTTTTTCTTTTATATACCAACTCATGGTGTTTTGTCATGAGATCATTCTCAGATAACATAGAACTTGTATCATTTGTATCCTAACTGGTTGTGCAGAGCCAAGCCGTGAACATCCCTTCTAGGGATTGGGAAATGAAAATTTCCATTGCACTTGCTTGTTTCAAGGTTGAAACAAATTGTTACAGACAAAGCCGCATCATTGTACCCCTTTATGGAAGAATTAATAAAATGACTAACAAAAACATGGTGGATGTAGCCTCATGAAGTAGGTGAACCACATATATGGTTGTCTCATCTTTTGTATTTTTATGTTGTGCATGCTCTCTTTATAACTGGTGTTAGTATAGATGCAGTATAAATGTTTATTGGAGAAAAAGGTTACGAAACGTATTTTTGAGACACTCAATTAAAAAGCACATTATTTGGATGGATTAAACTTAAACAAAAAATGAAAAATTTACCCATTTTATCTAATTCTGCAACAAGGTATTGAAGGGATGTCACGTATGGTATCAGATCCAGCTACAAGACTGGACCCTTAAGAATGGGATAACATGATAATTTTGCAGGAAAGTCGAATTACATTTTGAAGATATTATGAAGCGGTAGTTCATGCTTTATCGAATCAATTGTCGAATTAAAAGCACATGAGTACCATGCTAGTCACTTGATTAAGTTTCTTTGCATGATGAATGCTTTAAATCTAGTATAAAGTTATCTTTAATATAAAGGGAGAAATATAGACACTTCTAAAAGTGAGCTAGAATGTTTTCCAAATTATTTTTAGTGGCAAAAATGGAAGTCTCTATCCTTGCACCTACTTTATTTTATGAAAAGGATTTCTTTCTGCAATACTATGTTTTCTGACGAGTCATGCTCAAGCCAGTTAAAGTTGATAAGGGTGCCAAGGGTAGCGACTTGGAAGATCTCAACCATAGTTTTAGGACTCTCTTATGTATGGTTGAGATAGGTGTAAGTTTTAATTATGATCATCTTTCTTGCTTATTCTTTCCTCTTCTTTTAAGAACAAACGTAATTTTCCTTTTTAATGTCATTGACCCTGTTATAAAGGAAGATTCATCCATCATACACAAAATTAGCACCATCTAAATATGAAATGATAGATCTAGTATTATTACTCCCAATAAAATATCCACTGCCAGATCCGGTATTATCACTGGGTTGCCATATTCAACCTTATAGTAAAGGTTTGAATTTTCTTTACTCTTGGTAAAGCCCAAACTGGATAGAATGTTGTCAATTCTGCCATACCAGGTCTTGGGTGCATGTTTCAAACTGTACATGGCTTTCTTCAATCTGCACACATGAGACTCATTGTCATGAGTCTCAAAACTAAGTGGCTCCTCTACATACACTTCCTTTTCCACTACACCATTCAAGAAAGAAGTCCTAACATCCATCTGGCGTATTCTCCATTTCATCACTATAGCCAGAGAAAGTACCGATCTAATGGAAGTGTATCTGGATACACGAGCAAAGGTTTCTTCATAATCTATTCCTTCCTTCTAAGAGAAACCCCAAGCCACAAATCTTGCCTTATATTTTTTGATGCTACCATTTGCAGCATGTTTGATCTTGTAGATCCATTTGGAAGTTACAACTGACTTCCCTTCTGGTCTTGGAACAACATCCCAAACATCATTCTTCATGATCGATTGATATTCTTCAATCATAGCATCCTTCCATTATTTCTGTTCTGCTGCTTCTTCATAACTTGAAGGTTCTTTATCAATGAAATCACATAGTAAAGCTACATACCCAGAGCAAGATCTGGTCCTCTTTCTTTATCTGTGATTCTCTTCTAGAGCCCCATATCTCTCTGCACCTTGGATAAGTTCTTGTACCCAAGCAAGTTTCCTTGTATGAGGATTCTTCTCCAGAGGTGGATCTACAGGTCTTTGTGGTTCTTCGAAATCTCCATCTTCTTCTTGAGATTCATCATTCATGGTTGTATCATGAATTCTGGGTGCTTCTGCTTCTTCAGGTTCTTCAGAAGGTCTCTTTCTAGATTTGTTGTAAGCTGTGTCTTCATCAAATTTCACATCCCTGCTGATGTCAATCTTCTTGTATCCTCGGAAATATATTCTGTAAGCCTTTGAGCTTTCAGAGTATCACAAAAATCTACCCTTCTTTCCTGAAGGATCTAATTGTGTTCTCTTCTCTTTTGGAATGTGTATGTGTACAGGACAACCGAATATTCTAAGATGGATGAATTCTGGTTTCTTACCGGAGAATACTTCTTCAAGAGTCTTGTTTTTGAGTACTTTATGTGGAGTACGGTTCTGTACATACACCGTTGTTTTGGCAGCTTCAGCCCAAAGATGCATAGGAAGATCTTGATCATGAAGCATAGCTCCTCCTGCTTCCATGATAGTTCTATTCCGTTCTGTAATCCCATTCTGTTGTGGATTATGAGGAGTGGACAACTCCCTCTTATTCCTTGATTCTTTGCATAGCTCTTTGAATTCATTCGAAGTGAATTCTCTGCCATTGTCTGATCGAATAGTCTTGATCTTCTTTTCAGTGTGGTTCTTGATCAAGGCTTTGAATTCCTTGAATTTGTTGAATACTTTGTCTTTGTTCTTCATGAAGTAAACCCATGTCTTCCTAGAAAAATCATCAATAAAAGAAACATAATATGCATACCCGCTTAGTGAGTTTGATGACATAGAACCGCATACATCGGAGTGGATGATTTATAGGATTCTTTTGGATTTTCTTTTGCTTCTAGGAAATGTCTTCTTTGTATTCTTTCCTTTCACACATCCTTTGCTGACCCCATCATGTTTTGTTGGAATTCTGGAAGACCTTAAATAGATTTTCTTGCAATTGACAGTGCTCTGTAATGCACATGTGCAAGACTTCTATGCCAAAGTTCACTTGTCTCTACTATGTCATGGATCAATGCTTGTTCTATATGGCCCTTTAATTTGTACAATCCTCCTTCTTGTTCTCCAATCACCACTACATCATCGATAGTATTTCCTCTTGGCCACATGATGACTTGACCATCTATGAATGCAACCCTCATTCCTTTTGCATCTAGTGTAGATATGGAGAGGAGGTTCTTCTTGAGTCCTCGCACAAACAATACTTCCTTCATTGTTAGAGACTTTCCAGAGTCTAGTTTATATGAATATTCCCCACTACCTTTTATTGGATATTGGTAGTCATCTCCTAGCTTCACCTTATGAGGTGATTCATGTTCTGACAGTCTCACAAAGGATTCGTTGAATCCAGTCATACGTTTTGAAGCCTCACTGTGTCTAAGCCAATCATCACTTCCATGAGGAACGTTACCTGTGAGAGCGGAGATCAAAACATATTCATCCTCACCTGAAGAATATTCACTTTCATATATGGTTCTTTTCTTGGATGGATCATCATCCTCTACAGCATGAGCATGATGTCTTCTTTTGTTCCCCTTCTTCTTATGAGAGTGCACCTTATTCTTAGGATAGTATTTTGCAAAGTGTACTATTTCATAACATGTATAACATCTTAATCTAGATAGGTCCTTTCTACTATTATCTCTATGATGAGGATTATTACCTTTGGGGTGATGAGCTCTTCTTCTACATTTCTTGGAGTGAACTATGAGAGCTTGATCTTCACTTCCCATCTTCTCTTCTCAAGCTGCTATCTGTGCTTCTTCTTAACTACGTTCTTCCCATAGTCTGCTGAATTTGACTAACTTTTTTATGCCACAGATTCCTTGGATGAATCAATCCCATGACCTAGGAAGGACATTCATAGTTGACATCACTGTAGTGAGAATTTGTCCTCACTATAGGGGAAGAAATGGCTCCCTTGTGTCTATAGGGCACAAGGGTAGGTTTCTACCCTTAGAAAACAGTAAAAAATGAAATGTAAAATGGTAAAAATAGAGGTGCAAATTGAAACTAAGCTAATATAAGCTATGGCAAGTAAATGGAAGCTACTGTAAACTAAATCTAAGAGAAAATAATAGAAAGAAATATGGAGATGCAGCCCTGTTGAACCCCTCTACACATAGTGGGTTAGGGTTCTGCCTCCAAAACCTGCAAAATCAACCTATACTACTATGAATACAACCTGCAAATGATGTTAATGGCAAATATGCAACTAGAAATATTGGTTAGGAAACAAAATAAGTAAATAAACATGCATGGAAAGAAGCTATACCTCACTTAGGTGGAAATGGGCCACCATGCCCTAACTCATGGGAGCACCTCTCTCTTGGTTGGGAAGCAATGGCTTAGAGAAATGGAAATGGAGGAGAGGGAGAGTGGGTGGTTTAAGAGCAAGAGGTCTCAAAACATCCACAGGAAGCATAACAATATGCAAATGAGGAGTGTTTTGAGAGTGACCCCCCACCCTCCTTATATAATTTTTCCAAGGGGTTTTAGGGTTTTAAGCCCTTAGTCAAGGCTTTAGCCCCTTTTCTGGGCCTTTAGCCCCTTTTTCCCTAACTTTAGCCCCTTTCAGGGTTTTATCCCCTTTTTAAGGGTTTTAGCTCTTGGGGGTCTATTTTGGGCCCTTTTGGGGGTTTTTAGCCCCTTGTCTTCATCCTTGGGCTCTTTTGGAGGTGTGGGGTTCAAATGGAAGGTCTTATGGAGTGAAATGAGTGTTGTGAGATGGTGTCCTTGGGTGGTGTAGGCCATAGAGAGCTGTGTGGGGGATTTTTGGGTTAATAGATTGCCCCATGATGTGTGAGGGCAGGAGCTCAATGTATGGCCGATGAACATCATAGGATTTACTGTCGAGAGGTGGTTCTTCTGGGGTTGGGGAATGGTGGCTTTTGGTTTTGTATTAATTTGGTTCACATCAATGGGTGAGATACAATAAATGAGTGACATGTATATGGACGAGGCGGGCATTCCCATGCTCGTGACAACGTCAAAAGAATCATTTGATATATGCTCTAAAATACAAGAGTCGATCATATACAACTTATGTTACAATGCTGGTTTCCTCTCATGTGAGGCTGAATACAATATTGATCTAGTACATTGGACCCATGGCATTCTCATGGAATTCTACATCTTCATGACTGATGGTCTACTGGATATGGAATGGTATATAGCTGTATGGACTCACTGATTGAGAGTCAGAGTCTATATGGTACATCTATGTTGCATCAATCATAAAGGTATTTCGAAGCACTGCTGGGGTTTTTGAACAGTATCTCCAACGCAACCCAAAAATCACAAGGGACATAACCTGTTTAGGTCCCTCGAGTGGACTCACCAATGTGCTAGAGTTGGGTGACATCTAGGGTCTTCAACCAAGTATTGTGTGGAACAAACCCTGTACGAATCTCAACGCTGTGATGATGGAGTTGAAGTCAAGAACGTGAGAAACAACCATCCTGAGAGGCACTGAGGACTCCTCTCATGTGGTCCAAGGAACGCATCAATGATGTTAATGAAACCAATGTATAGGGACCTCTAGGTCCATCCTCTAGAATATGTGTGTTGGCGTCGACAGAGGGAGACCTACCCCTAGCTAAGGCAATGATGTTTCCTTGACCAGGAGTGTGAGGGANGTGAAGCAATTTGTGAACTAACTCTCTGAATTGGGGGGGGAGGGGAGGAAAGGGAAAAAAACTAAACAGGGGCAGGGGGGGAGGGAGACTCAAACTTCATTTGTTCAGAGTATGATGGTAGGGCAGACCAGGCAACAAATGAAACTAACTCAAAGGAATGGGATCATAGCTGTAATACCAGGAATGTGGCTCCAGATGGGAAATACTTGGAGGTGGTTAATACTGATGGGCTCCAAGGAAGACACATTGCAAAGTACTCTAAACAAAGGTGACCCAATGTGGGGATGCTACCAAACTATTTTCTGTGGGGTGGTGTCTAGGGACACCATTGTGGTATGATCTCGTGGATTTTTGGGGAACGCGAGAAGATAAATGCTCATTGGTGCTTTCAATTTTAGAGATTCTGAAAGCACAAAGAAGACTCCATTGGGGGCTCTTTTTCATTGGTAGTATCCTATGTCCAAAAAAGGATAAAAGTATACATAGGAAAGCTTGCCCATCGTGGAGGGGATGAGAGACTTATTTACCATTGGTAGTCCAATCAGGCTGAAAAATGTTAAACCTATACTAACTGGACGATCATTCAGATACTTTTACGTGCATGAACAAAACCAAGTCTGCTCGGCAATCTTTTCTTATTGAGACGGCTGGAAAATATCTTAACGACAACCGGTTGTGAGCTTTTTCATAACGTGCGGCCCCTCTGCCGGAGAAGGCACAAAAGTATGTTGAGGGGAATAGTCTTGGCTTAAGTGTGCCAAGGAGGTCCTTTTCATAAAATGGTCTAGATGGTCTGCAAAAGGAGGTAAATGAGACGATGTAGACGCCCTTTTCTATACTTTAGCGAGCAGGAAAGGAAGCAGTTGCACTCAACGATATTTTCATTCTTTTAAGGAGTTAGAAAAGAGCTTAAACGAAACTCCAATGTGGTCAACTGATAGTGGCACATGCGGTGCCCCATGTTGGGACGATGGAAAGAGGTCCAAAGATCATCTGCACAATATGGACGGACCAAAAGGATCTCAAACATACCAATGCATGCGTGGGATAGATCGCGACAAAGTCCTGCGAGACGGTGCGACAACAACATGTAAACCGAGGTGGCTCTCGGACAGAGGTCAGGAGAGCATGTGTATGTGTTGTGGTGGACAGACTTGACTACATGCGATGTAAGTACAAGTCTGGAGGCATTTATATCCCAATATGTGCAAGAAAAGAGATTTTTTTGTGGACAGTGGTCGAGAGGTCCATGTAAGGTGCGATAAAAAGAAAAAATAATCTATGTGTTAAAAATAAAATCTAAAATTACAGTCCTTGATGGGCGGCGGCCCGAGGACGCTTCGATGCCAAATACATGGAAGAAAAATAAAGGTGTTTTTGGACAATGGTCCAGATGTCCGCATGTGTTGTGGTGAAAAAGACAATTATAAATGAAAAAAAAAGTATAGTACAATCCTTAATGGGCGACGGCTTGATCGCTTGCATGAGTTGCGACCGGGCAGTGTGATACGAGTACCGGTCCGTAGACACTAGCATCATCATGTCATGGCTTGTGAATCGAGGTGACTTGTGGGAAATGGTCCCAAAATTAACTGTTTAAACATGAGACAGTGGTCTCATAACTAGATAGAGGGCAGAGTTCTGAAACCAGTGGTGAAACGGCGTCTCAAAGGGAGTTTGTATGGTCTTGTTATGTCGATCGAAAGAAATTAGGTTAAATGGGGCCTATAAAAGGGGAGGGTCCACATGCTGAAGTGTCATTGTCACTATTCATTGTGGAGTTGGAGAGGTGGGCCCTAATTCTTCATTTGCTGATTTCTCTTGATCCGATCGACAGTTTCATCAGTTGCGGCTTGCAGGTAAAATCTCTCACTAAACCTCTTCAATTTGATGTATTTTTTACTAAATTTGACCACCTAGAGGCCCCCCATGAGTTGTTTGGGGTTTCATGTGTGCTAGGTCTCTCATTTCGAAGGGAAAGGTGTGCTTTGGGTGCACCTGTTGGGCCATTATGAGCGCCTTGGACACTCCTTTTGCTCAGTTAAGTGCACCTTGGCCTCCTTTGGTTGGTTTTTTGATGGTAGGGAGGTTTGACATCAGGGTTTTTGCTTTGCACAGGATGGTGGAGATCAAATGGAGGGAGAGAGACTGCAAGCAATTCATGGATGCATTATTGTGAGATGGGGGTGTTAGAGATACACTGGCCCACTGTGGGTTACTAAAGTTCATGTGGATTGCACTTATGCAGAGCTTGGGTTTGTTGATGCAAACTTTGATCAGTTTTTGGGATGTTACTAAGGAGGTGTTCCTCTTCTAGGGCCATCATATTGAGATTATGCTGAAGGATGTGTACTTCAATACTGGGCTCCCAATATTGGGTGTAGTTGGTGACTTGGCTCCTGTGTTGTCTCGAGGGGAGACATTAGAGGATTTATGTGAGCAGCACTGTTACGCTACAGCATATGTGCATGGTTCTTATATCCTGATGTGTCACATCGAGGAGTTGTCCACACTGGTGGTGGGGACTTTGTTGCTACGCATCTTGGGTTCAACAGGGAGCCACAAGATTTCTTGTGGTCAGCTACAGTTAGTTGAGCGTGCCATTGGTGGCACATATTATGCATGGGGTCAGATGTACTTACAGGATTTTCAACGTCAACTGAACAGGTTAAAGACTAGTGGCACGGGTTTTTTCTTTGGATCCTTTCTATGTGCTTTATTCTTTGAGAAAGTACCTCCACTTCATCCTCATCGGGCTGTGGAAGACAGTGGTCCACGAGAGCCGAGGATGTATAGGTGGTGCCAGATGATGGTTCCCGAGGGTGGCGGTAGAGTGGGCCGCTTCTTCACAGAGGTGTTATTGGAGCAGTGGCTCAAGCTACCTGTGCTGATCGAGGAGTACCTGTACACGGGTATGGACTTCTAGGGAGATCCAGAGATGCCTTCACCTCCTGGTCAGGCTTGGGGACCAGCTGGTATGTATGCTTGATTTTTTTATGTTCATCGTTGTGCATAGTATAGTTGAGCTGGTTAGTGATTTTCATATTGATGTATGTGGACTGATGGTGTCCTTGTTTGCGTGTGCAGATGTTGGTCCTTTCCCGCCACCTGGACATCGAAGGAGGGTTGTTACTGTACCTCTTGCGGCAGCATGAACGGTGGCCCCTTCTGGGAACTCTCACAGGTGACAGTGGGATATGAATGGACTGGTATCGTACATGGAGGAGGTGGCTACTGGAGTGTTAGATGTTTGTTGGTAGTATCTAAACACTAAATTTATTGCTGTTGTTCACAATCTTCCTCCTGAGCTGATGGGCGTGATGAGGAAGAAGGCAGGGGCATGCGAGCATTTTCGCCGGATGGCGAGAGGTGGTGTTCTTGCATCGAATTCATCTTCTTCGGAAGACAATGAGTCCGAGTCAAATGATGGGTCTAAATCGGATTAGCGGCCTTGTGGGGCTATTCCTAGTGCACTGCTGCACTTAGGTTTTTTGTGTCGCTTATATATATCCTATTGAAAAAGCATATGTGGCTTCTCATTTTGTATTGAACATGGTGTTTGACATGCGACTTATGGATTTATATCTATATATATTTTTGACGCACATGGATGCACTTTTATGGTTTTATGATGTGAGTCTTTTTATTATGTTGTGGAATGCAAATGCCTATATGATGTATTATTACACCGTGTGTGTATTTTTAGACATGATTATGCATTGTGTTATGGTTGTATGTTTCCTATATGCTTGTTGTGGATGTGTCAATTTAGAATATCATTAGCCATTTGATCTGCGACACTATTGAGGTTCCTGAGAACATGTGTGAATGTGATGGATTCAAATGTTCTGACCATGTGTTTAGTGTGTAGATACTTTCTAAAGACGAAGGCATCGTGAACTTGGTAGTGGTTGTTTAGTTGAGAAACAAGCAGCTGGGATTCTAAGAAGACATCGAGATGATGAATTCCTAGTTATAGAGTGGTGTCCAAGAGGCCATTAACACCATCGTATTCTGCTTGGTTGTTGGTTGTGGTGCCCACGCATATTTCGTCGATAAGGATCAACTCGTGCGATGGGGAGTAGATTACCCATGTAGCCGAGGCAAGGTTTGGGTACCATCTGCTTGCTCCATCTGTGAATCCCATATACAAATCTGAGGTGTGCTCCATCTGAAGCGATGGGAGGAAATGATACATAAGACTCCATTGGAAAAAATCTGTAAAACAAAAAATGGAAAGACTATAATACAACTTAGAACACTGTCACTCAAAGGTGTGTTGTTACGGGGAAAGTCGTTTGGAATTTCTTAGGATCAGCGGTCATTCCTTTGTGTCACACGATGAATCCTTGGAGACAGCCCCTGGGGACACAGAAAACACACTTGGATGGGTTCAAGTGAATTTTGCACTGGACTTGTCGCAAGTCATCAATGTGTTGTGTGTGGTTTTACGACCACGCGATGAGGTTGTCGAAACAAACCAACAAGATGTGTACGAGATCGCGGAAGCAGTGCGTCGGGCGCGGTGGAGGTGGCTCCAGCATTTTTGAGGCCAAAGGGAAGGACATGGTAAGAGAATGTACCCCATGGGGTTGTGAATGCTGCCTTGTGATGGTCTTCTTTCTAGATTTGGATTTAGTTGTACCCAGAAAAATCGTCCATGAAAGAAAAGACTTCATGTTCAGCACACGCATCGATGATCTAGTCAATGAATGGGGTGGGGAGGTTGTCTTTGGGACATGCCCCATTAAGATCATGGAAGTCTGTTCAAACAAGAATCGTACCCTATTTTTTATTCATGGGAACAGGATTAGAAACCCAAGTTGTGTATGCAATGGGATAAATGAAGCCGGCTATGCGCAACTTCTCTATCTCGGCTTTCACTGTAGCCACTTTTGATAGATGGATGGGCCATTGCTTCTGGCAGATGGGTAGCACATCAGACCATGTGTCGATGTGGTGTTCCACGATGGATGGATTTAAGCCGGGAATTTCATTGTATGACCAGGTGAATATGTCACAAAATTCTTGGAAGAGAGCGTTGTAGGCATCGACCTCTTCCAAGGAGCAAGATGCCCCTAGCATGATTTCTTCAATGATCTCAGAGTTGGTTGAGATGTAAATTTTAATGGTTGGAAAAATGTTTTCCATGTTCCCTTCTTTGAAGGCATCAAGTGTTGGGATTGGGTTCTTGAACCAGTCAACCTTCCCATGGATGAAATCTTTGGTCTCCATGGAAAACTGGTTGGACTGCGATGCACACTCTTCTGGGAGGAAGAAGGAGTGATGGTGCATGTTGTACCATGGGTATTCTGGGGCAGTCAAAGCTTGAAGTATATCCTCATCATTATGGAAGCAATGAAGAGAAAAGTCTGATGGACTATCATTGGAGATGGGGATGAGCTGGTCGAGGGAACTAGAAATCATGTAAATGGACATGGTGTCTGACGAAGGAGGTGTTGGGTGAGCTTCTTCGATCAAGGTGATCTCAGACTCAAGGGAATGGTGATGGAGGTCAGTGAGAGCCATTCAAAATTTGGGCAGGTCTTAGCAATGGTGGGAGTAATTCCCATACAAGCCGCAAAGGGCACAAGCATGTTTTGTCCTCAATGCCTTGTTCTTGACTACTGGCATGGTTGGTAGTTCAACAAATGGGATGTTTTCATTTGTATCCATGGCATCCATATGCGCATGGATTACTGGGATTTCAAGGCAATCCTGAGTTGGATGGCCCTGTTGTTCATAGACAGCACAAGGTGATACTTGTCGTGGTTCTGCGGTGGATTTGGTGTTCTTTCCCCTGGCCCTTTTGGGTTGGGGTGGTGCAGATACAGGTGTGGCGATTGGCCTATGCGGACTGGGTGGGGGGTGAGACTCAACCGTAATAGTTTGCATCGGACTTAACACAACCTGGGGCATTGGTGGTGGAGCTGGTGGATCCAAATAACACATCGAGATCCCCAAAGTAAAGTTGGGTAGGCTTAAGGTGGCCATGACCGACTTGTTCATGACACCAGGTGGGGGAAAGAGGAAGGGAATTGTATGGAACGGAGATGAGCTCACATAACTCACAGCTAGTTGCATGTGGGGGTGAGGTTGTGGTTGTGGCTGTGCTTAATTCTACTGCTACGGGTGATGCTACAACTATTGTTGGTGTTGCAACTATGGATGTTGTTGTGGTTGTGGTTGGGGCTGCAGTTGCTGCTTGGGTGCAGCGATGCTTGATGAGACCATGCACAAGTTTGCAGTTTTCTTTTCTGTCGGTCGTGGTGACACCAACGGGAAATGAGTTGTCATGGTGGGATCGATACACAACCTAGGGCCCACATTCAATGGTGGGGAAGCTGGTGTGTTTTGAACCACAGTGTTGGTTAAGGGGATGATGTTAGCATGTGCGATCGCCCCTTGCGGCTCAGTGGTGGTGATGGTAGGGATAATGTTGGCAAGTGTTGTTAACCCTTGTAGATCATGGTAGGTGAGCTATTCAACCATCACAATCTTCCCTTCGTGGGGGAACATCATGAGGCAGAAGACAGTTGAAACTACAACTTGCATAGTGTACATGTAGCTCCTGTCGAGGAGGAGGTTGTAGTCCAGTTGAGCATTGACGAATTCGATGTCGATCATGACTTTCTTCCCAGCTAACATGATAGGGACATGGGGGAGGATTCCTTGGGCATTAGTGGGGTGTCCATCATAAGCCCATAGATTCATGGAAGATGGTTGCAGAATTGGCGATCCAAGCTTCTACCAAACCAAGGTAGACATGACGCACGTGGATGCCCCCTCATCCACTATACATCGGTGCACGACCAAGTTCCGAATGGACACCAGGATTTGGAAGGCGATAGTGGAGGGCATGCATGGCTCTTCATTCTCTATGTCAAAGGTGATCAGCTTGGAATCAGAGGGGTCTACTACCCCTCGAGTGGCTAGTAAGGCTTTTCGCTGCGTTGGGCATGTCTTAAGTACCTCAAGAGTGGACATGGTGGTTGGCATTCGGTCCAAATCATCCACAATGCTATAGCTGACTACATCTCTAGCTATGGCATTATTAGCGATTCTGCATATGGGGGGGCGTCGAAACGGGGGTAACTTGAGAGGTAGGTTGGTTGTCTTAGACGTAGATGCTGCTGACGAGTCAATAGGTTCGGGAGTGGTACCGTACTAGTTTTGTCTATTTTGTAAGTTGACCTCTTCAGTGGTCATGGTCATCACGTGGTGGACACCTATTTCAGCCATGGGTGGTGCCCCTAGAGCATTGGGATTGGCCTAGGGAGGGGTAGCAGTTGTCACCAATCCTTGGACTGGTAGTGGGTTTTGAAGCACCATGGGAGGAGGTCCTTGTGGTGCCGAGTTGGATTGTGCGTGGTTTGTAGCAATAGCAGGTTGTTGGGCCTCGTTTCGAATGGCCTGCTTCACGTGACCCATGAGGGGAGACTCGAATGTATAGGTCCCATAGACCTCACAAAGTGTGAATGGTTGGTTTGTGTGCAATGGGGCATTGCGCCTTGGTGAATTTGGTCATAGGGGATTCTCGGATGGCTAGTTTGCTGCGGAATTATTGGGAAGATTCGGTTGTTGATCGCCTCCCTGTGGTTTGTTGTTTCCCTAGTTGCGGGTCTAGTTATTTGTAGCTTGCCCTTATTGATTGTTGGGGGCAGGCTGGTTGGGACAGTTTCTCTATGCAAACACTTGTCCCAATGGAGTGGGTGGAGCCGGGACGGGGGCTTGGACTTGTTGCATTGGTGGTGCATAGTAGAATTGTGGGGATGGTGGTGCCATGAATGTGGACTTTTTCCCCACATACTTCTATGCTGGCCAAGCCATAGTTTGATCCTCCTGCGGTGGCGCAGGTTATGCATAGGAAGTTGTCGCTCCGGACTGAGACATCATTCTATCATAGTCTGGAGCTTGGTTTTTCTAAGCAACATTTGTAGTGTTGCTTGGTTGTGGTGCAAAGGAAGGTGGTGTCAGTCGAGGCGGTGGTTTTTGAGAGACTGACCCTATAATGCCATCCGCTGTGTGGGATTCCCCTGGTACGTTGCGGTAAGAGGTACTTGGATGGGGAGCGTCTTGAAAGACAGTGTACAAGTATCCAGACTGGGCGTAAATGAGATCAAATTCTTGGGCCTTCAATATAGCCTCTTCTTCAGATTGGGGACGCTCAGATGCGACATCCTTCATGATGGGTGGGAGCAAAGTCTTGAGGAACCAATCCAAGAATATCCTGTTGTCTAGTTGGATTTTGCATAGGCTACAGTGCCGCCACCACTCATGGATATGATCAGTGATGTGAGTGGCAGTGTTTTGGCAATAGGATAACAAGATCTCCACCCCCTCATCATATCTGATAGGGAGTTGGAAATACTGTAGGAACATGAAGGCTAGGGAGTTGAAGTCAGGGTACTTGGCTTGTGGCATCTCGATGTATCATTTGGCTGCAGCACCTGTAAGGATACGTTGGAACAGCCTCAGTCTGATGGAGTCTTCTATGATGCTATTGGATGAGCACCATAGATGGAATGTCATTATATGATTTTGGGGACATTCCTTGGCTTTACCTTCGAACTTTGGGATGTCCAATGGAAGCTTAGCTGGCATGGGTGGCCAAAAGTCTTGGTGATAGATGGGGTCATTCGTCAATATGGCCAAGTCATGAAAATTCAAACGAGCCATGAATGGCATATTTGACCCCAAGTTGATGTGGGATGGGGCTGTAATCGGAGTGGGGTTTGCAAGTGCATAATGCATATGCATGGCTGGGAGTGCTTATGGTGGCACCATGGCAGATGGGCCAATGCCCCCAGGTGTTTTGGGTGGGATGGTATGGGTAGTGGGGGAATTGTCCCCGTGTATGGTGGTAGGTGCAATGTGGGTAGTTGATGCACTGCCGCCCTGTGTGGTAGGTGGGACAATGTGCGTTGAGGGGCCACTGTTCCCATGTGTGGCCAGTGGACTAGCTTGGCTGGTCACTATGGGTGGTGGCAATTGGCTAATGATAGTCTGCATGACTTTGCTTGAACCGCTTGCCACGTCATGGATGATAGGTTGTGATGTGGAGATGGGTCCACTTGCTAAGTTTAGACCGGAAAATGGATCTGGGTTTGCACTAGCCATGGGGCTTGATGGTTCAGTGTGGAGGTCTGGTTCAAAATGATATGGGTCTGGATCAGAATTAGAGGGTGTTTGGCCCTTTGATGGTGTGCAAGGTCACTGTGAATGGTTACGATGGTGCCGACTGAGTGTTCCAAATGGTGGTGGTTCGCCTCTTAGGCGTGATGAAGATCATTGAGAATCAATTGTGATCGCTTGTGTGTACGAAACTAGTGGGTATGAAATTTGGACCCTGGTTTCAATGGATTCCTATAGGTTGATGGTGGTCTCTCAACCATCAAGACTGCCAGATGACATCGCTTGGCTTGTTCCTCACGGGTGCTTCTACTCAATCGGAAGGGGTCATTGCCTGTTTCTCTTGGAAATTCCTCTCAGCGGCCAGCTACTTTAGGATTCCTGTGGTACTCCTCACAATGAGTTTTTGGGCAAAGCCCAAGTACTTCCCATAGTTGTAGCAGTCAGGGACTTATGTCCTTAAAAACTGCAAAGTTGGTTGAACTTAGTGTAAATTTGGTAAATTTTAAGGCTTACTCAGCGTCATGAACTGAGTTGGGTTAATTATGTGGTATGGTGTGTTGGTTTGCTTGCTTGTTCTTGTATTTGGTTTGCAATATAGTTTATGAATTCATGGTAGATATCACATCATGGTTTTGTATGCAAACATGAACAGAAATTTGTATGCAAATGTAGTGATTAACCCTGAATTGTTGGCCTAAATAAATGTCTACCTCTCAGTGGTATTCTTCTTTAACCAAGAGAAGGTGGTAGGATCTCAACACAATGGGACTAAGCCCATCCATATATCCTTAGGTCACCTCCTAGGTGCTAGGTTGGTCAAGCAAGAAGGATGCTTAGCGTCGTGAGAAGCCCTCCTTCTCTACCCGTCGTACCTTCCAGGTCACCTGGTTTTAGTGGTTTGGGAAAAATGCCATAGAGTGCCTAGATCTATACGATTTATCCCTTCGTTGTATCCCAGAATACCCCAGAGGGTGATGACTGGGTAGAGGATGAAGGGGGTAGAAACATGGTTAATTTTATGTTACTTTTAGTTAGGCTAATTCATTTTATTGAACCTTAGTGATTGATTTAGTATATACACATTTCTTCATTGATTTATTTGCAAAAAATGAAAACTGGAATTAAAAGAGACCTATGATGGTGGATAGAGGCGGCTAGGCCACACTAAAAGTCCTATAAAACTGAAAATGTATGCTAATTAAACTGAAAAACAACTTATGTGTGACAAGCCGCACATTCCGACCAAATCCCGTGAGGGGGCCGCCATATTTTTCCAGAAATGAGCGAAGGGGTTGCATAAAATGCCAAAATAGCCACAACATGATCTCTTGGGATGAAGTCACACCTGTCTAAGGATTAAATGCACCCTGGGCACGCCTATCTGCCAATTAAGTGTGCCTTCCCTCACCTTTTCCCCCGATAAGAGTGACCTGCTCCGGAAAGGGGTGTTTTGGTGTTGCAGGGTCAGATCTGGCCGACAATAACTGGTACTAGGGTTATTCTGACTTGGTTCGGCCTAGAAGAGGCTTAGGAAGTGATAGAAAACAAGAAATAAAGTAGATTTAAACATATCTAACAGAACATTTTTGAAAACTAGGGTAAAAACTGAAAAACTTGAAATTTTTGCCCAGGGATCCTGTGGGATCGACCCAGGGGAGTTGCAAAAGTTGTAGTGAGAATTTATCGTCACTACAGGGCCAGAAATGGCTCCCTTATGCCTATAGGGAACGAGGGTAGGTTTCTACACTTATAAAACAATAAAAAATGGAATGTAAAATGGTAAAAATAGAGCTGTGAATTGAAACTAAGCTAATCTAAGTTATGGCAAGTAAATGGCAGCTACTGTAAACTAAATCTAAGAGCAAATAATAGAAATAAATATGGATATGCAGCCCTGTTGAACCCCTCTACACACAGTGGGTTAGGGTTCTGCCTCCAAAACCTACAAAATCAACCTATAGTACTATCAAGACAACCTGCAAATGATGTTAATGGCAAACCTGCAACTAGAAATATTGGTTAGGAAACAAAACAAGTAAATAAAGATGCATGAAAAGAAGTTATACCTCACTTAGGTGGAAATGGGCCACCATGCCCTAGCTCATGGCAGCACCTCTCTCTTGGTTGGGAAGCAATGGCTTAGAGAAATGGAAATGGAGGAGAGGGAGAGTGGGTGGTTTGAGAGCAAGAGGTCTCAAAGCATCCACGAGCAGCATAACAATATGTAAATGAGGAGTGTTTGGAGAGTGACCCCCCACCCTCCTTATATAGTTTTTCCAAAGGGTTTTAGGGTTTTAAGCCCTTGGTCAAGGATTTAGCCCCTTTTTTGGGTCTTTAGCCCCTTCCAGGATTTTAGCCCCTTTTTGAGGGTTTTAGCTCCTGGGGGTCTATTTTCGGCTCTTTTTTGGGGTTTTTAGCCCCTTTTATTCATTGTTGCGCTCTTTTGGAAGTGTGGGGGTCAAATTGAAGGTCTTATGGAGTGAAATGAGTGTTGTGAGATGGTGTCCTTGGGTGCTATAGGCCATAGAGAGCTGTGTGTGGTATTGTTGGGTTAACAATCATGATATTTGCATTCTCCACTTCTTCATCTATAGATTCTAATTGTTCCTTGATCTAAGAAACCCTTTTCAAGTAAGAATGGATGGTCTCTGCATTCTGAATCTTCACATTGTTCAGTTGATTCCTCAGAGTCATCTTCTGGTTTTTGTTCTTTCCTTCAAACAATTTGGTTAGGGCATCAAACATAGCTTTAGGTGTCTTGAGAGAGGACACCTATGGCATAAGGTGATCCTTGCACTAGTGGAAAATAAGAGATTAGTGACCAGGAGACCAAAATTTTTGGTCACCACAAATTTTTTCAAGGGATAAATGACCAAAATTGATAAATTTAAGTGAGTTAACTAAAAAAGACCAAGATAAATGACCAATTTTGGTCACTGGATAAAAACCAACTGAAAATGACCAAGATAAATGACAAAATTTGGTCACGGGATATCTAGACTAAAAATGACCACATGGCAATTGGTCATTTATTTGGTCATTTTTTATTCTTGCGATCTTCTTATCACTCCTAATTAATTAATTATGATTAATAATGTAATTTAATTAAATTAGTCATAGTGTATAAATTATATATTAATTGAGACTCAAACATGCAGTGAGTTAATGCAATTATTCAATTGACTTAGGCCACTCCCATCGACACATACATGACGTATGATTTCACGATAAGTGTTGAACAAAATATTTGATGCGCCCCCAAGCCCGGTTATGCTAGCTAATTTACTAATTACATCTAATTGCTTGATATAATATTGTAGAATTGTTTTTTTAATGTTTTCTGAGTTGTGTATTATTTTTTCTTAGGTGCCCAATCCTTATCATAATTCTTACATCTCTCAAGCTTGGATTGCACGTGGATACCCCAATATGGTTATATTGGCATAGTCTAAGTAGTTTTTTTGATATAATGAAGTGTGCTCCAACTTGAAAATAATTACAATAAAATAGTTAATGTTATATTGTTACTTCATGAAGTGTAAAATTTGTGATACACATATGACTACTTAATTAATGTGTTTAAAATAAGTTTCATTGAAAATATATCATTTTTTTCATGTAGAAATTAATTAAGAGTATTCAATTGTTTAAAATTGTAAAAATTTGAAAGAACAATATTTTTTTGCATTTTTTTTATTAAAATATTTAATAAACTTTTATTTGTCAATTGAAATACAATTATTTATATTGTCTTTAATTTGTCAAAAGCAATATAAATAATTGAAATTAAAACCACTTGCAAATACGCACGTATATATATACCTACCACATATAGCTTTACTAACACATAGCTTTACTATTTATGCCCTTTTAATTGAAATTAAAACCCCTTGCAAATCCCTGGGTATGAACCTACCACACATAACTTTACTATTTATTCCCACCCACATGGAACTAATGAAACTTTACACACTTCTTGCTTGGGCCTTTAAGTTAGACTGGGTTAACATTAATTGGTTGGTTGCTAATCTAATTTAAGAGCAGGTTGTCACAATAGCTTGAACAAAACTTCTATAATAAAGGTCTATTTTTTCAACAATTTTTTTTTCTTGATAATTTATGTAAAATGATTTGACAAAGTTATTATTTATTTGAAAAAAAATAAGTAAATTATTTTTGGTTTATTTCATTTGAATTGTGTTTTCTTTTAAAATTAAGATACAACATGAAAAAAATGTTATAAGAAATATATTGCATCTATGGTATGGATAAAAGGGAAGAAGATGAATATTAATATTGCATCTATGGGATGGATAAAAGTGAAGAAGATGAATATTAAACCACACAAACAAACATGTTACAACCCAAAAATAAACCAATGATAGCTGTCACTCTTTTCGTTTTGGCCAAATATAATTAAAAGGTATGAAGTATTCACCTTCTTTCCTCTTTTGAGTCGAGCCCCTTCAGTGTTGATCACCGCCAACGTGATGGAGAGCGAGCTGCGTGGGAAAATAGAGGGTGCCCCTTCAGATTTGATCACCGCCAACGTGATGGAGAGGGAGCCGCGTGGGAAAATAGAGGGTTCGTTTGGTGGTTTCAATTTCTTTTCCCATTTAGTCGAGCCCCTTCCAATTTGATCAGTGCCGACATGATGAAGAGTGAACGGCTTGGGGAAGAATAGAGGGTTCATATGGTGGTTGCCATTTTGGACAGCTTGTCCTGGGGTTTATTCTGGTAATTGCTATGGTATTTCGTGGGAGATTTTGTTATTACAGAAATAGAATGTTGATGTTGGTTAATTGGCGGGAGGGGAGTGATATCGCTTGGGTTAATATATATCCACCAGTGATAGCCTCTGCAATGGAGATGAAGAGGGCATCAGACCGGTGGAGGATTTTGAAGAGGCGCGCAAGGACGTCCTTGAAATCCTCCAGTTCTTTCCAGGTAAGTCAAATTCTTCTGATATATTTGCATCTAGTGTTAAACTGTTAGGGATTAGTTGTTAAAAAAAATTTGGATACTCTCCAAGTATGCAAAATCCTCAAATTGTCAAATTCCTCACCTTGAGTTGGTCAAGGCCAGCTCAGCCATAACGTGCTGCATATAATGTTCGGGTCGGATTGATCTGAGAATTTCTGTAATCCTTCTGTCAAAAGTGTGCACCCAAGCGCGATAAATAACTAAGGTTGGGTAAGTGAGGTAGAAAGGTGGTTAAAAGTCAAGGTTGTTGGTTGCAATAGTTGGCATTCAAATTCATCCAATACACCAGCTGAACCATGGTCTTCCCTCAAAGCAAGAAGGGTTTGGTGTGGTGAAGTGGTTGGATTCAGGATTAAAGCGTATCTGGCTACTTCAATGCATTAAGATTTGAATAGAAAGCTAAGTTTGGATTCTGTCCATTACCCAAATGAGCAGCGCAGAGTCATCTTCCTGAGGTCGTGAGTAAGGAACTTGTTGCCTTAAGCTAATTTATAAAATTCAGTAAGGAAGAAGCGAAAAATGAATTTTAACAGTATACATAGAACCTTAAGATTAATGCCTTTGTTGCATCTTTTAACCCTGCTTTCATTGATCTACAGAGTTTCCTAAAGATGTAGATCAAAAAATTCCGTTCTTATTAAAATAACCTAAATAACCTCTTGTAGAGCCACCAGACTGAAGAGTTCCACCAAGACTTTTAGTGTTAAATTAAGGGCACTATCTTTCATCCTCGTCTCCTATAATTGCACATGTATCAATGTTCAAACATTCATGCCACACAATATGCATTTTTTTTCAATTAGTGCTCAGATGTATAAGACAATTCATTGTAACACATTTCTGTAGTTCCATTCAAGTTCCAAATTGTCATGTGTATTTACTATTAACTGATATATGAGCTAAAATAGGAAAATTTTTTGATCCATTATTCAACACAACACACATATCCTACAAAGTTTCTTTGAACTGTTCTAATTTGTAGTTCAACTCCACTATCATTGAGCAAAAATTTTAGACACCAATGAATTGGAAAATGTAATGAAAAAAATTCTGATGAGGATTTTCACACAGAGGCACTGTTGTTACTTGTTCCTTAGGATAAAGAGCTTGTTGAGCTAGGACAAGAATCAGTTTGAGTTTATAAAGATGAAGGCAGCATACCATTTTATTCCTTCATTTCATTGGAAGCTCAAGTGGAAGAACATCACCTCATCAAGGAAGCAGAGATTCCAGAAAGGCAGTTCAGTTATTTATAAGAAGAAAATTTCAATGATGGACAAGAGGTAATATTTCATGATTTTGAAGATCGCATGGCACTTTCCTTGCAAGTCTCTAGCTATTTAACTCTTTCACTATTCATACACATTTTGAGTTTGGATCTAGTATTTATATAAGTGACAATTATCCTTACTGTTATTTATTTTGACGATTAAAAGTGAAAGAAAGGTTTATTCAGACAAACTGATGCTTGCATGGTTTCACCGAAAGTATGATTATACCTGATTAGATGTGTGGATACGGTTAGTGTAGTTGACATTAATAAGCTCATAGGTAAGCATCTACTTTCAGTTTTCAGATCAGTTTGTATATAGTTATACAATATGCTTGCAGTAGTGATGAGCAGGTAAAGGGAGCAGATCAATGTTTTCAGGAGAATAGTTACATGCCGGTTCAGTCATTTACAGATTAACAAAGATGAGCAGAGATTGTTTCAGAATGGGTACGACACATGGTCTCTAGTTCTAGGTTCCTTTCAAGGAGACACCATCCCCAGGTTCAGCCAAACATTGTAACACGAAAAATCCTTGTCAATTTTTTCATTCATTCCACAC
>LPNX010983725.1:167487-179710 GCA_001517045.1 Pseudotsuga menziesii | reverse complement strand
TTAAGCATCTTCTCTTTTCTTACTAGTTAATTATTCTCTCATGTATTTCTTTGATATGACAGTGATTTTCTTGGATATGTTAAGCTCTTGTATTCCCCATATATTTTATACTTGTTAACTCTGTTTTTTCTCAGGAAAAGGGAGAAATTTTCTTTACTTTTATAATTGAGAAAATATATTTATATTTCTTACTATGTGGTAGGTGTGGACTGGAGCTCAGTAAAACAAATTTAGTTGAGCTGCTTGATGTTGATACTGTGCAGAACTATGAGAATTCACTATGGATTGCTTACAAAAATATTTACGGTTCAATGGCGAGGTCGGATATGATCAACTGTATCAGGTGTCAGTAGAAGAAGGCAATATTATCTATGAGGATGTCTTCCAGCAAAGGAAAAGGTATGCTGATTTTATGTTTTAACAGAGTGGGGAAATAAATCATGATTTCAAGCTTGCAAACTGGAAATTTAAATCTAGAGGATTATCTCCTTTTTTTATGAATATAGATAGCAAGGGAAGATGAATCAGTTGTTATTTTATGGTCCTCTTCATCCACATGCCCAATTTTAATCCCCTTGTGTGAGGACCACTAACCTACACCAGCAAGTTTAATAGGGATGCCATTTACAAACGTGAGGAAGCATCCTTTGGGTTTCCTCACTAGGCTTCCATTGGAAAAATATATATGTTGTTGAGAATGTTATAATTCTCACATTTGGTTACGGTCAACTCATATGGTGTTTTTAATACATTAGGTTAGTCATTAATGTAATATTTTATTATAATACTAGCTTATGGTGAAAGCAGCCCTAGTCAACTTATATGTGGGTCTATAATCTGTCTTGGTGAGGGAGCCCTACAACTTGAGTTGTGCATAAATACACACTCGAGAGTCATTTGTAAACCATCCTCTTGTGATGTTCTTGATCATTCTTAAGAAAGGAAGAAGCGAAAAATGAATTTTAACAGTATACATAGAACCTTAAGATTAACGCCTTTGTTGCATCTTTTAACCCTGCTTTCATAGATTTACAGAGTTTCCTAAAAATGTAGATAAAAAAATTCCGTTCTTATTAAAAGAACCTAAATAACATCTTGTAAAGCCACCGGACTGAAGAGTTCCACCAAGACTTTTAGTGTTAAATTAAGGGCACTATCTTTCATCCTCGTCTCTTTCATCCTCGTCTCCTAGAATTGCACATGTATCAATGTTCAAACATTCATGCCACACAATATGCATTTTTTTTCAATTAGTGCCCATATGTATAAGACGATTCATTGTAACACGTTTTTGCAGTTCCATTCAAGTTCCAGACTGTCTTGTGTATTTACTATTAACTGATATATGAGCTAAAATAGGACAATTTTTTGATCTATTATTCAACACAACACACATATCCTGCAAAGTTTATTTCATAGAACTGTTCTAATTCAGTAGTTCAACTCCACTATCATTGAGCAAAAATTTCAGACACCAATGAATTGGAAAATGTAATGAACAAAATTCTGATGAGGATTTTCACACAGAGGCACTGTTGTTACTTGTTCCTTAGGATAAAGAGCTTGTTGAGCTAGGACAAGAATCAGTTCGAGTTTATAAAGATGAAGGCAGCATACCATTTTATTCCTTCATTTCATTGGAAGATCAAGTGGAAGAACATCACCTCATCAAGGAAGCAGAGATTCCAGAAAGGCAGTTCAGTTATTTATAAGAAGAAAATTTCAATGATGGACAGGAGGTAATCTTCCATGATTTTGAAGATCCCATGGCACTTTCCCTGCAAGTCTCTAGCTGTTTAACTCTTTTACTATTCATATACATTTTGAGTTTGGATCTAGTATTTATATAAGTGACAATTATCCTTACTGTTATTTATTTTGACGATTAAAAGTGAAAGAAAGGCTTATTCAGACAAACTGATGCTTGCATGGTTTCACCGAAAGTCTGATTATACCTGATTAGATGTGTGGATACGGTTAGTGTAGGAGACATTAATAAGCTCATAGCTAAGCATCTATTTTTAGTTTTCAGATCAGTTTGTATATAGTTATACAATATGCTTGCAGTAGTGATGAGCAGCTAAAGGGAGCAGATCAATGTTTTCAGGAGAATAGTTACATGCCGGTTCAGGCATTTACAGATTAACAAAGATGAACAGACATTGTTTCAGAATGGGTACGACACATGGTCTCTAGTTCTAGGTGCCTTGCAAGGAGACACCATCCCCAGGTGGAGCCAAACATTATAACATGAAAAATCCTTGTCAATTTTTTCATTCGTTCCACACAAAGTTGGCTTATCCTCTCATGACTCAAATCATTCTTAGTCCAGTAAAGCCTTCTCCAATACTTGTGTTCATTATTCTTGCCACAAAGTATGTCAAAGTTACCTCTTCAAGCCATAGTTTCTAATCAATGTTATATTTTGCTTATTATTAAACAGAAGGTTTCTATGTTTACAATCCATCAAAGCAATCTCCTCAAAGTTGAAGAACCAATGCACTGTATCCAAATCAAAGGTTCACACATCACATTTCAAAGCCTTTACATTGTGTTCCAAGCCAGTTATTTTATAGTTGCCTGCTGAACCATATAACACACAGGATAAGACAGGAACTAGCTCTGCACAGTGGTTAGGTTAGTTTGGGCTTTGCAGTTTGCATATGGAAACAGAGAATGATTTCTGCATGGCCAACAATGGCCAAACAGAGAATGATTTATGCATGGTGGATAAGGGCTAAATGGAGAATTATTTCTGCATTGCAGACAATGGCTAAGGTAAGGTTTAGTTTAGGTATTACTAAACCTTATTGGAATTCAACATCCCAGCAAGCAGACAGGACACCTGGTCCCATACTTCTTTGAGCATCTTTGTTTGATCCTTTTGGGGAGGGTGGTTTGAAGAGAGCCCTGACTTGCATTGTGACCTGCAATGAGTGAAATCATAAGCAAATATATAATGATGATTGAAAATTTGCAAGCGGTCAGTTTGGATATAAATCTAAATCAAAACTGTGAATCAATGTCACCTCAGAGATTATAGGCTGTATTCTGCATGCTTTTTTCATGCAGTGTGTGTGTGGTTGCACTCATTTGAGGAGCCTGGTACATGATTGCCTAAATTCTGAGGATTGGGGTTTCTCCTTATGGGTTTACGGAGAATATAAAAGTGGAAGGAAAATAAAAAAAGTGGGGCATTCCTTGCCTAGATTATAGATTAAAGGTAGCCTCATGCGTAATCATTTTTGTCTCTTTTATTGGAATGTGAAAGAGTCAAACCTGGCTAAAATCTTGGAAATTGTTTGTTTGCAGTGGCCCTGGAAGCTTTTGTAGCAACAGTGTGATTGGGCATTTGACTCATTCTTCCATCGTCATACCCTCCCATGGTTAGTAAAGTAGGAAAAATATCTTGTATCGTCAGTTATTTTCCTCTCTTATTTATATTTTTCAATAGAAACAAACATGTCTTAGTCTTACTAATGTAAAGTTACATTCAAACCTTGCCTATACCTAGTAGACTCTTGCAAGATTTACGGTAGATTGCCCTGTTTTTATGTACTGCTAGAGCTGTATCATCCTTGGAGATCAAAAGGAATATGTTAATTTCTATGGGTGGGAGTGTTTTATATTACCTTAAAAATTTTCACACAGGATGACTTTGGTGCTTTTTTCAATCTCCAATATACCAAAGAAGAAAAGGTGATCATCGAAGGTGACGTAAACATCACTACTTCTTGGGTAGAGATTTCGGGTCACAATGTAAGAATTGATGAAGAAATTGGGTATTTCAAGCATAAGATAGAGAATTCAGGTTTTATAGAAGTTGAACACTTAAAATGAGTTCCTACATGGAGGAACAATAGTTATGGCATAGAAGGTGTAGCCAAGAGGTTGGACAGATTCTTAGTCTCAGAAAGTATTATGTATGAGGTAGGTGGAAGCAAATCTTGGGTGATCATTGTGGGTTTCTTCGATCATTGTGAAATTATTTTGCAAATAGATGGATAAAATGATAAATTGCCTAGCCCATTTAAATTTAACCTTCTGTGGTTGGAAGACGCAAAGCATAGGAATTTGGTTGAAAAAGAGTGGATCAGTTTTGATCCAAACTCAAATGAACTGGCTTTCTTTCAATTCATATCTTCTCTTAAAAAAGTGAATAAGCCAACTCTTGATTGGGTCCAAAAAAAGAAACGAGATGGATAAGGATTTGAAATCTGCAGAAAAAGTCTTATTAGGATTGTTCAAAATTGAAAGGAATGTATTTGGCATTTTCAATGAGGAGAATAGAATGAAAGTTAAAAATAGAGGATTTTTGCCTGGAATGAAGAGGATAAAAAAATGAAAGAAGAGCTATCTGGATTGAGAAGGGCGACAAAACACATAAAAATTCATAGCTTTGCCAACCACGGAAATATATTAACACTATTTGGGAGATGAAGAATTCTGAGGGTCACATGGTTCATAATTTTTTTGGAATTGCTGAAGTAGGATCTCCACATTTCCAGAATATCTACAAAGAGCCAATGGAAGCAAACATAGCAAAAATCATGAATATTGCATCATATTTTCCTAGCTTTGTCACTGAGCAAATAACCAAATGCTAATGGAAGAGGTCTCAAAGGAAGAGCTGCAGACTACTATTATAATGTCTTTCAAAAAAGACAAAAAGGCCAAGGCCAAATGGGTGGATGGTCAGTTCTTTATTGTTTTTTATGAGTTATTGGAGGATGATTTGCTTAATTGAGGTTAAAAGTTCTGGAAAGATTTCAAATTCACCAAACAAAACATTTCATGGCCATAATCTCGAGAAAGGACAAGCCAGAGTCATTTGATGAATTTAGGCCTTTTCCTTATCCATTTGTTTGTATAAAATTATCTTAAAGGTAATGGCTCACAGGGTCAAAAGGATTTTCTCAGACATTATTTCATAGGAATAATTTGGGTTTCTTGCAAAGAGGTTGTAGTGAGGTGGATAATGGGATGTGTCTCTTCGGTATCTTTTGCTCTTCTTATTAATGGAAATGTTTTATTATAATTTATTTCTAAATGGGGGTTTCGGATAATCTGTCAAGTTTAAGGATATTTTATGTTTGTATGGAAAAACCACAGGAATGGAGATTAATATGCAAAAATCAACTGTTTGTTTCAATGATTTGGAGGAAGAGTTTGTTCAGATATTGTTGTTGGACTTTTCATTCAAAGAGATTAACTTCAAGGAAGGATTCAAGTACATAGGATTTTTGTTAAAAGTTAATACCCATTGAGTATGGCAAAACTGATCGAGGGTAGTTAATAGAGAGAATAGAAGCTGGGATAAATCATTGGAGTAATAGATGGTTATCAATTGGTGGTCGGTTGACTCTAGTTAAATCTGTGCTATTGTGTTCTTATTGGCACTCACTAGCATTTTTTTAAAAGGAGTTTTAGAAGCCATGTAAAAATGATTTCATCCCATTTGTTAAATGGAAGACAATTGCAATGCCTAGGGAATATGGGGGTTGGGGTCTAAAACTGTGCCTGTTTTTGGTTTGTCTTTTGCAGCAAAAAATCATCAGAATTTATTGAGAAAAGAGGGTTAATGGAGAGATATTTCAGAACAAAAATACATTGCTTGAAGTTCCTTTTTGAACTGGATAAGAAATCCAAGAAAACCCATAAGAAATGTATTCAATCAATGGAAACCTTTGGTAATATTGTTTCCAATAATAGGTGACCGTCTAGCTTGGAGGGTAGGTTCAGGAGTAAAAATGGGACTTGGCTATTTTGCGCTGTGGAGAGGGTTATCTATTGTCTTATTAAATCATTAATTCCTTACATTATATGATATAAAGGATGCCTCTCTTTGAGTCAAGTTCCAGATGAAGTATCCACAAGCATATGGTCTCAAGTATGGAAAACCACTGAATCATTAGGTCTGGAAGGTAATCAGATAAATGAATGGAACAATTTTATTGGCTGCCTTAAGAAAGGACATCTTATATTGAAGTAGGACCCAGATGTATTGGTTTGGGCAAAAAATAAAACACGAGGTGAATTTTCTACAAATATTAGTTATAAAGTGAAGTATGAATCTATAAATCTGGAGATGAGATGGTGGTGGAAGCATGTATGGAAGATGAAGGTTGCCAAAAAATCTAGATTCTTCTTTTGGCTGGCTTTGAAAACTAAGGTTCTGACTTGGGATTTGTTGCAACTAAGGAACAAGTAGAGCCCAAAGATATGTATGATGTGCAGGAATGAGTGTGAAACATATTGCCATATTTTTATTCATTGCCCATATTCATCGGCACTGTGGAAGGAGGTAAATATTCTGACTAGAGTTGAAAATGTGTGGCTTGAAAATACAATTGAAGAGGTGTCTTAGAGCTTGGTTTTTGAAAAAAGAATTAACAAAGTACAGAGCAACTTCATGTTTGGTCCTGTGCAGTATTTGGTTGGCACAAAACTCAACCATATTTGAAGCATAGTGGAAAAAATCGCCAATTTTTCGGCAATGTCCCAAAAAATCGCCATTTTTTTCTGGCTGCCTATTTTTTGGCCTAAAAAATTGCGATTTTTTCAAAAAACCGGACATCGCGAAAAATCAGGAAATAGGGGAAAAAATCGATAAGCAAATTTTGACCCTATTGAAGTACAAAATTTGCATTTTTTAATGCTTGCTGTGGTTTGCCGATTTTTTCCGATTTTTTCGCCGATGTTGCCGAGAAGATGTTTTCTGGACCCTCTCCGATTTTTTGCTGATGCCGATTTTTTTCACTATGATTTGAAGATTAGTCTATTCCAATTTTTCAGGTATATTCATAGATTTATGCTCTAGGACTAAAATGTATCACTCAGGAATTGGAAGAAGTTCCAAGACTGATCCATGAGCTAAAAACAGATAAATCTATCAGCTGGGGATTTGCTAATGGGGCCTCTCTGAGTGGTGGAAATATCAGCAGTGTTGGAGGTGTTTTATTTTTCTCAGAGTATCTTTATATCAAATCTAAAGCAGGTATTGGGGATGGATCAAACAACTTAGTAGAACTAATGATTATAAATTACTAATGAAATGTTGTGCTTTGGAAAGGAGTATTTCAAATCAGCAGATTTATGGTGATTCTTATTCAGTTATTAATTGGATCACTAGAACTTCGCATCTCCAAAATGTTATGCTCAGGCTGACGGCCTTAAGGATATCAGGGCCAGATTTGAACACATTCTTTTCCTCATGTTTACCTCATGTTTACAGGGAACTTAATACAGTGGCTGACAAACTATCAAAAGAGGGACTCCATATTTAGGAAGGCCAGATGATTCTGGCTGAGTTCAGAAATGGCTTTTCTTGCACACTCTTCAGTGGATCTAAAGTCTGTTTATAACTTTATATGCTATGTTTTTTTGTTTTTGGCTCAGGCTATATCTGTTTTTTTCAGTGCTAGGGTTCCATGATGGAAGCTGTAGAATCTTTTTCTTGATGTAAATTTTTGAGTGAACAGTCTATTTAGCAAATAGGCTTCTTTCCTCTCCATGTTTATGAATCCTAGGGGATATTATCTATTGATTTTTTATTTTGAAGAAATTTGGTGACAAGTATGACTAGAGGGAAGACCTCTTATGAAGTGCTTTATGCACCTGAAACATGTAATTTTATTTCTGTCTATTGACTAAAATTTATGTTTTTTTAAGGGATTTCTTTTCTCTTTTTAGATTCCTTTCTATGGAAACAAAATTCACAGTAATTAGAGTGATTTTAGATCTGGTTTATGCTTGGAAAATTGTCCCCTAAGGGATGGAACTTGTTGGTATATGTTTGGGATCTTTTTTCTTGGTCTGCCTAGCATGTTGGGTTGAAGTGAGATGAAATATTGCCTTCTGTTTGCTGCTCTCAATTAATATTTTGGATCAAACCTAACCTTGAATTTCATATGGAGTAGATCAGGGAAACCTCCTTGTGTGGTGAAATATCTAAATCTACAATAAACTGCAGATTCTCAAAATTTCTACATTGCTTGCCCTAGAAAGGTAAATGGGGGCACCCTACCACTCAAACAGTTATTAATTGTCTTAAATCTGAAAATCCACAAATTGCAAGAGTAGTGATTGTTCAATGATTGTCAGTGATGACTTATGATGATATTCAATCCCTTATATTATGCCCCAAATGGAAAATAACAAGTGGTATAAGAGCAGGGGCTTCTCAGAGCGACACCTTCAAGGAGTACCCTTCTGTGCTGGTGCTATAACTTTTTATTGGGATATCCATACTGAGTGGCACCTGATTTTTTGGAAAGAAGCCATCTACAAGTATCTATAGTTAAATTTCAGTAGAATTGGCACATGAATCTAGGAGATACTATTACTGTCTCCACATGTTGGGGTTCAAGTTTAGTTCTGGAGCTACTAAAAGTTGCAAGTTGTAATAAACTGCGCATATCTTTTGATTTCGAACATCAAATAAAGTTCAGCTTAATTTTCTAGAAATAAGACACCTAGTAGTGTTTGTGATCAAAATGTTAAAAAATTGGTGAGAATCCCTAGGACATATGGTCTGTGCAAGGTAGGGTAGCATATCTGAAATCTTCCTAAAAATAGGGTGGCTGCAATAGATTGAAAATATCTAAAGATTCCCTAATCCAAATTTAGTGTGACTTGATTCAAATCAAAGAAATAAAACATCAGAAATTGTTACAAGTCAAAATTTCAGACTATTGCCATTTGGTGCAAAAGTCAAAGAGCTACAATCTATATAAGTCTTCTCTTTGAAAAATGGCTAAAAGCTGTAGGGTCTAGTAAATTGGGAATAACTTCACCTTGGCATATCCAAATCAAGCGAGACTAAGTGCATTGGGTTAAGGTAGCAGGGTCTGATAAATTGCGCAAAGCTTCGCCTTGCAGACGCAAATTATGTGAGACCAAGGGAATTGGGTAGAATATATTTCTGATTATTACAATTTAAAATCACTTAAATTGGAGCATAAACCTTAGGGATTTAACAAGTATAAGGTTGGCCTGTATTGCGGTTTCCATATAGGGGTCTGAAACAATAGATCAGCTAACGTTTGTCATAACTTTTGATTGGTATGTCCAAATTAGAGGGTTCAAGAGGCATTTGGAAGTGGAAATACAGAATATTTATTTGAAATTTGTGATAAATTTGTCTGTCCTTTATAGAGATATCGGTTATGGAAATGTTATCACAATTCTTGTAGCAACCCAATATTGAGATCCTATCCAGGATGGCAGAGAAATAAGGTTGCTAAAGTTGTGATCCTCAAGGATCCTACCCACCAGAGATTTGTATGGTTGTCACACCGAGTCGGATTCTTGTCACTTAAAGCTACTTAGTACACCAGCCATTTAAACGATATGGCTATGGGGGAGAGCCAGTTCTAACCAAATGGCTAGACTATCCTACAGGATACCAAAACTAGATATGAGATTGAACATGAGATACCCTGGATGAAACCCTAGATCAAAAGGATACTTATCGAGTATGGTTACGTGGATTGATAGAAATTTATCAATGGTTTAAATGCAATCCTATTCAAGGAATTCTCAGTAAAAAAATTTAAGCTCAAGGATCTAGAGTGAATAGTGCCAGGTCTAAATGATCAATTTGCTACCCTGGGGGTTTTGATGTATGCAATTGGTAAAATACCCCAGGTAAATAATTGATGAGGATTTAATGGCCTCCTAACACTTAGATTATTTTCTTGAGATGAAATATTTAGCAATTGGAAGAGTTCACAAGCAACTTCATCGCACAAGACACAAAAAGACCCCCTAAACCCACCAGTGCGATTTTCCTGGATGGACTAGTGCCTGAAAAGGAGGCTATGGAGTCACCCAAAAATGATTCCCTAGGGAAGGAAATCTGAAATATTCCCCATAGCTTGTTTGAGAGTTCCAAAATAGCAACATCTTTATTAAATCATAGGCCTTCCATCTTGTTGGTACATTGTCTTTTCTGTTGGGTGTTTTGGGGTTTAATTGGAGGATGGTTTGTATGTATTGTGCACATGTCAATGCAGTTGCATATTGCTACAAATAAGTTGCATATTTTTGGTCTCCCAACAACTATAAAATACCTGTGTTCATTGTTAAGTTTTTTTTTCATGCACGCTCTCTGATGGTGTTTTTGTTGTCGCTGTGTTTCCCTTTAAAAGTTTAAAAAGTTTAAATTATGAAGTATTATGTCTTTCTATCCATGGCAGGGACAATCAAGCAAAAATTCAGTTTCTTTAGCTCCTGTGGCACCCCATGTCCGTAGTACACGCAAGGCTTCTAGCGATCATCTTGCACTTAATATAGACATGGACTTTGATAAGTCAACTTCAGACCATGAAGATGACGAGAAAGGTTGAAATTGTTGTTCTCTGTTTACTCTGCAATACAAGTTCAATATTAATACTACCAATAACTTACTACATTCATTATCTGGTGATTGTGGCTCAGGTCATGTTTTCAAGTCACTCACATCAACTGGGATCATTCCAAAGTCTACAAGATCACTTGTAGACCGGATTGATGGGATCTGGTAACCTTTTAAACTTTAAAGATATTTTCTTGCATTTGAATGAAATTGTTTTCAATTCCTTTCATGCTTTGGCAAAGATGGAAATAAATGTCTTTTGAAACAGGGTTTTTGTTGGGCGTATGCTAATGTGACAACCTACAGCAAGGATGGGTATTATAGTTTATTGGGTTGTACTACATTTTTGGATGGTTGTGACATTATTGTAAAAATAATTCACTAGTGAGCTTGGCTGGTTATACAACGACAACGTGAGGTGCCAATATGTTGAGGTATATAGTAATGATTCCTGCTATCTCTACTAAAAGCTAGAAATACATCTTGCTCGTAACTCATTTATGATTATTTCTCAGTGTTTCCAGGTATTTCATGTAGTTACTAATGGACATTTTAAATTCAACCAATACAAATGGAGTCGGAAATCACAAAGATGTGCTCCACAAACAGGAACAGGTCATTCTTTATTTTCTATCAAGCGGTTTTAATATATCCTAGCAGGGACTCAGCTCATGTCACATGAATTTGGTAGGATCCTATATTTCATATGATCACTGGAAGATATGATTCTGTATTTCTATTGTTCCTATGATCATCCTTGAGTGTAGATTTAATTTCAAATCTAAACTTAGTTCCAAGTGTAGATTCAAAGGAAACCTGTTTTGATTTGGTTCCCAAGTTGGACGAGCATCAAATTCATTGTCTAGAACATAAGTTATTGTGCAAGTAATGATGGGCTGCAGCCTGCACATTTTGCAGGGTGTTTAATTTACAACATATTTTCTTTGCAAGGATAGCAATGCTTTGGGGAGGAAAGCTTTCTGCTGTCATTGTTGCCTGATACCCATTCCAGGAATGTAGGACAATAGGATTTCAACATTTGTTTTTACATTGATGATTCTTTTATGCTAATTTTAGTAATCACAACAGTAGTACTGTTCTATATTTTGTTCTCTCAAGGTGGGTTTCAACACCCCTTATTTTGTTTCAGCCAACATTTGTTGTTTTAACATGTAAAATAAAAATATAATATGGTATGAAGGCCATAAATTCTGGTTATGAGGTAAGCATCAGTGACTATGGCTAAGCAGCTACTTCATTTTGTTCACAGTGGTTCTGTTAATTTTTTCTTGGTTACCATGTGTTTTGATGGTTATATACATCAAGGAGCGAGTGCACCAAATTGCAAAATGTGTAGCAATTCATAGAAAAAATGGTAAGAGTTTGATAAATGTCCAAGTTCCCTGTTGTCACGNTAGAGATAATAGCTAACCTATTCAGATTGGGACTAGGTCTCTACATAGCCTAAGGTTATTGACAATATCAATAGATTGATCAATGACCCTATCTAATGGTTTGTTTAATCTTGACAATATTGATCATGCACTTTATTTATAAATTATTACATTGTTTGTGTCGATACCTTATGGGATTTACTTACCAAAAATGGGATGCATTCCCACACAACAGGCTTATATAACACTGAACATTATATTTATCGGAATGTTTAGATTTCGAAACNAAGATTCTGAAAATTTTAAATCAGTGGAAGGTAATCATTTCATATAGAGTGGAACTTGATGAAACAAATAAGACACATATCTCAAACAACTGTCCATTGTGGTCATGAACAGTGTTTATCCTCGTAGTTGAGAATATCTAGCCATGGCACTATTTTATAATGTTGTGGATGCATCTTTGTAGCTC
>LPNX010983725.1:129024-158631 GCA_001517045.1 Pseudotsuga menziesii | reverse complement strand
TAAAGATATTAACATCGAGTTATAACTCATAAGGGTAGTTACAGATTTTATTTCATTCTTATTTAGGTAAAACACATTAAATGATGATTTGGGTATCCATTTGTCACTTATAGGAGATAGCGAATCTTGTAATGGGTGGGGAGTATTAATTTAGTCTCTCCTTGAAATTGGGGGGGGGGATGAGCCTTTTAGGGAAAATATGGGTATTACTGCATGGATGTCGGCATGCGTTGTAAAAATAGCAATAGAGAAAGAATTAAAAAAGGGAAATTGGTTGCGTTTTTATTCTAGCAGTGGAAATAGAATTAAAAAAAAGGGGAAATTGGCTGCATTTTTTTCCACCTTGACAGGAAACCTGTCGATAAATCCTTGCCACTTGTCCCTGTGATTTTCTTATAAAAGGGGGTGAGATACCAAGGCTAGAGGCATTGGGGGAATTTTTGTTCTACTGGATTGATCTTAAGGGAGTCCTCGGCAATCATGCTGATATCTATGTTTGAACTTTTCTTGTAGATTCCTTTGTTGGATGTTGTATCTACTATCTGTTTTAGTATGGCCACAATTTATTGAGAAGAACGATTTGCTGGTTGCTTGATAGTTTGGATTATGTGCGTTGTCAAACCTAGTTATTATATATGCCCACGATTTTCATCGTTCTGGAATTTGCATGATAATCTAGATTCTGTTTTGGTAAACTCTGTTTTTTATTGGATTTTCATGTACGCAAGATAGCATAATATTTAGCATAATGGAAATTGTATGATAGTTTGAATTCTATGACTTGTCAAACCCTGTTATTATATATGCCCACAATTTCGATTTGGTGGTTAATCATTCTGGTGGTGATTTAAAATCATTGTCTTTTGATGCCACGACTCTAGAAAGGAAATGATCTCTGGTTTAGCTATTGGCTTGAGTTTGTTCTTTATCAAAATATGTGTCCTTTTATGCCACGATTTAGAAAAGGAAATCAATCGCTGGTTTAGCTATTGAATGGAGTTTTATTCTTTATTAAATTCTCTACCTTTTATGCCACGATTTTAGAAAAATTGATCTCTGGCTTGAGTTTATCCTATATTAAAATCTGTCTTTTTATGTCACAATTTAGAAAAGGAAATTGATATATGGTTTCGCTATTGACTGGATTTTTATTCTTTATTAAACTCTCTTCCTTTTATGGCACGATTTCAGAAAAATCGATCTCTGGCTTGAGTTTGTACTATATTAAAATCTATGTCTTTTTATGCCACGATTCAGGAAAGGAAATTGATCTCTGGTTTAGCTATTGGCTTGAGTTTTATTCTTTATTTCACGATTTCAAAAAATTGATCTCTTGTTTAGCTATTTACTTCAGGTTGTTCTTTATTAAAATCTGTGTCCTTTTATGCCACGATTCAGAAAAGGAGATCGATCTCTAGTTTACCTATTGGCTTGAGTTTTATTCTTTATTAAAATCTCCTCCCTTTATGCCATGATTTCAGAAAATTGATCTCTGGTTTAGCTATTGGCTTGAGTTTGTTCTTTATTAAAATCTGTGTCTTTTTATGCCACAATTTCAGGAAGGAAATCGATCTTTGTTTTAGCTTTTGGCTTGAATATTATGCTTGTTAATATCTATCTTTTTTATGCCACAATTTCAGAGAAGAAATCGATCGGGGCTTAGCATCTGGATTTAAATATTATTCTTTGTTAATATGTGTCCTTTTGATGCCATGATTTCAGAGAAGAAATCGATCGAGGTTTAGCTATTAGATTTAAATATTATGTTTTGTTAAATCTCTGTCTTTTTTATGCCACGCTTTAATAAAGGAAATGATCGAGGTTAGCTACTTGCTCTGAATATTGTGTTTTGTTAAACTCTGTTTTACTTCATGCCCACGATTTCATGAGAATCGATCTGGCGATAGCTTGGATTTGTGCTTTGTAAACTCTATTTTTTTATGTCAAATCGATCTGCTAGTTAAAAAATGGCTTGGATTTGTTAGCTTTATACTATATCGATGATATTTTTGTATTTGGTGTCACTCCCTATGTCTGTTATTGATCTAGAAATTACCTTTTGTAGGGAATATATTATTTAATCTTTTCATTACTGCTGATCCAGGTTGTGAATAATTCCCTTGTTTTGGTTTAGTTGAGCTCATTCTCAAACTCAAAGTAATTGGTTGAATACTGAGTTTAATCTAGGTGCCTGTATACTTTTTTAAAATTTAGATTTGGTATTAATGTATGGTCGAAAGATGGATCTTGAAGATGTTTTAACATATATTATAAAGTTTGGAATTCTTTCATATCGAGAAGGAATCGCGAACAAAAGAAGCATTCTATTATAGAGCCTAAGTTTCCCTTTTTCTTTTATATACCAACTCATGGTGTTTGGCCATGATCTCATTCTCGGATAAAATAGAACTGGTATCGCTTGTATGCTAACTGGTTGTGCAGAGCCGATCCGTGAACATTTCTTCAGGGGATTGCGAACTGGAAATTTCCACTGCACTCGCTTGTTTCGAGGTTGAAATGAATTGTAATAGTTAAGGCCGCATCATTGTACCCCTTTATGGAAGAATTAATAAAAGGACTAACAAAAACTTTGTGGACGTAACCTCATGAAGGAGGTGAACCACGTATATGGTTGTCTCACCTTCTATATTTTTATGTTGTGCATGCTCTCTTTACAAATGGTGTTAGTATAGATGCAGTATAAATGTTTATTGGAGAAAAAAGTTACTAATTTTATTTTGCAGACACTCAATTCAAAAGATGTTAGTTTTTCAACATTAAGCTAGCATTATTTAGGATCTTTAACTGAGAGAATAACAAGTACAGTAATCAAACACAAGAGATAATGAACATAGTGTTTTTCCTTGAGGAAACCATAAATGGAGAAAACCCTGCAACTTCCTCAGAGATAGAATCAGCACCAAAATAGTAAAAGCCCAAAATAGTAAGTGGTCTCCTGACAGCAATAAAATTCTTCTTGTCTAGCCCCAGTGTCTTCTCCTTCCTCAACTATGCACTACACTTGTGTGTGTATGATTTGTGTATTAAATAGAAACTCCAACTCTCTATTTATACTAATCCTGACATGACTAAAACCGTACTAGGGCCAACCTCTATTAGGAGAGTCTAATAACCCTAGTGCTCCTGAACTATGGGGACTTTAACCCTTAGACAATCGAAGGGTTACCCACAATGAGTTGACATGACTTGTTTACATTATTGATCCTCCTGATCGAAACATCGAGGCATGACAACATGACTCAATTACATTATAGATACATCCTGGAATAAACATCAGGTTACAATACATAAGATACATAGATGAATACATTCTGAAGTTACAAATACATCAACACTCCCTCTTAAATAGGAAGGTATTCTTTCGACACAATTTTCAGCACTGGTCTTCTTCTCTATATCAACTGGATCATCTCGTCATATGCATCTTCAAGTATTCTTAGTCTTCAATTCATATTTTTCTTTCAGTCATCTTCATCTTTACATCTATATCTTCACTCGATCTAGATCATCACTAGACATCATCACTAGATCTGGATCATCACTGGATCTGGATCATCACTGGAAATCATCACCGGATCTCAATCATCACTGGACATCATCACTGGATCTGGATCATCACTCGATCTAGATCATCACTGCTAGATCATCATCATTGGATCTGGATCATCACTCAATCTGGATTATCACTAGGCATCATCACTAGATCTAGATCATCACTCGATTTGGATCATCACGGGTGCTCTCTCTTGATTCTTCTTGTCACAGGAAGTTCTACAAAGCCACCCCTTTTTCATGTTGGTTGTAGGCCTATCCTCCATGTAGGTCTTCTTCAGCACTTATATCTGACCTACTCATCAGAAAGGAACAACACTCATGTCCATCTAGGCTGGAACACATCCTGCACACAATGATGGAAGAGTTCCATACTTCCATCCAGGATGGAACACATCCTGCACACAATGATGGAATATTTTCATACTTCCATCCAGGCTAGAACACATCCTGCACACAATGATGGAATATTTATACCCTTACATTCTTCCAGGTTGGAACCACATCCTACCACAATGATGGAATATTTTCGTACTTCCATGTAGGCTTGAACCCCATCCTATCATAATGATGAAAGGGCTTCGCACTTACATCCATCCAGGGTGGAACACATCCTACACACAATGGTGGAAGGGCTTGCACTCATATCTGATCTTGTAGGAACCAATCCTATAGTCACATCAGAATGTCCCCTAGTCCTCGACTGAGCTACCTGGTTCCTCCATTCTCCTAGAGAATGGCCGTTTCCCTTACATATAACTTGCTCATTGGAATGGCCAACACTCACATCTGACATGGAGGGAACCTAATAATTTAGCCATGACAGAATGGTTCAGCCCTTACATTTGATCAAGTGGGAACACATCCCTCTATCACATCAGAATGGCTGCTCAGTCCTAGACTGAGTTTTCCTAGTAACTGACGAGGTACCTCCATTCCTAGAATGACAGTTTCCCTTACATTTGTCCTGCTGAAAAGAATGGACAACACTCATATCTAACATGGAAGGAACCAATCCGCTCACCATGAAAAAATGGCTCAGCCCTTACATCTAACCATGGAAGGAACCAATCCTCACACCATGTCAGAATGGCTATGGGTCTCATCACATTCCCTTGGAGGAAACCTCAATCTAGAGAACACCAATCTTCTCCCTGAAGTACTTGAACTTCAGCCTAGCCAATGGCTTCATCAATACATCAGTTATTTGTTCCTCTATCGCAACATACTGGAGCTTCACTACTCCCCTCTGCACCATATCCCTGATATAGGGGTACTTGATCTCAACTTGTTACGGAACACTGGATTCTCTAACAACTTCACGCAACTCTAGTTGTCACAATGTATACAAGTAGCATCCAACTGAAGATCAAACAAATCATATAGTAGCTTCCTCAACCATACTGCTTCACAACTAGTTGAACAAGCTATGACATACTCTGCTTCATCTATACTCAGTGCCACATAGGATTGCTTCCTGCTAAACCAAGAGATCACACCTCATCCCATACTGAAACAACACCCTGAATTGCTCTTCCTATCGATGTCACTTCCTGCCCAATCTAAATCAACATAACCCTCTAGGTTAATCTTCTGATTCACATCGTACTTGAGCCCATAATCAACTGTACCCTTCAGGTACCTCAAAATATGCTTTGCAGAAATCAAGTGAACATGTCTCGGATCTGTCAGGAACTGGCTCAAGGTGTTCACAGCAAAGAAAATGTCTGGTCTCGTGTTTGTCAGGTACATCAAGGACCCAATCATCTGACGATACATCCTAGCATCAACCGACTATGATGAAGCACCATTCAAGAGATTCAGGTTCGATGCCATAACTATGGCCATAACCTTGCAGTCCATCATCCCAAACCTCTTGAGGATCTCTACTGCATACTTCCCTTGTCTAAGGAAGATTCCATCTGTACTCTACCACACCTCCATACCTAGAAAGTAATGCATCATCCCCAAGTCCTTCATTTCATACTCAGCAACAAGCTTTCTCTTCGTATTAGCAATCAACCCATCTGTACATGTCACAAATAGATCATCTACATATAGTAGAAGCATCACTGGGTTCTCATCTTCAACCTTATAGTACAGGTTTGAATCTCCTTTACTCTTGGTAAATCCCAAACTAGATAGAAAGCTGTCAATTGTGCCGTACCAGGTCCTGGGTGCCTATTTCAAACCGTATAGGGCTTTCTTCAATCTGCACACATGAGACTCCCTGTCATGAGTCTCAAAACCGAGTGGATTCTCTACATACACTTCCTTTTCAACTACAAAATTCAAGAAAGCAGTCTTGACATCCATCTGGTGTATTTTCCATTTCATCACTGCAGCCAGAGAAAGTACCAATATGATGGAAGTGTATCTTGCTACACGAACAAAGGTTTCTTCATAATCTATTCCTTCCTTCTGAGAGAAACCCCGAGCCACAAATCTTTCCTTATATCTTTTGATGCTACCATATGGAGCATGTTTGATCTTGTAGATCCATTTGGAAGTTACAACTGACCTCCCTTTTTGTCTTGGAACAACATCCCAAACATAATTCTTCATGATCGATTGATATTCTTCAATCATAGCATCCTTCCATTCTTTCCGTTCTGCTGCTTCTTCATAACTGGAAGGTTATTTATCAATGAAATCGCATAGTAAAGCTACATACCCAAAATAATATCTAGTCATATTTATTTCTCTATGATTCTCTTATGGAGCCCCATATCTCTCTGCACCTTGGATAAGTTCTCGTACCCAAGCAAGTTTCCTCTTATGAGGATTCTTCTCCAGAGGTGGATCTACAGGTCTTTTTGGTTCTTTGAAATCTCAATCTTCTTCTTGAGTTTCTTCATTTATGGTTGTATCATGAATTTTGGGTGCTTCTGCTTCTTCAGGTTCTTCATAAGGTCTCTTTCTGGATTTTTTTTAAGCTGTGTCTTCATCAAATGTCACATCCCTGGTGATGTCAATCCGCTTATATCCTTGGAAATATATTCTGTAAGCCTTCAAGCTTTCAGAGTATCCCACAAATATACCCTTCTTTCCTGAAGGATCTAATTTTTTTCTCTTCTCTTTTGGAATGTGTATGTACACAGGACAACCGAATATTCTAAGATGGATGACTTCTGGTTTCTTGCCGGAGAAGACTTCTTCAGGAGTCTTGTTTTTTAGTACTTTATGTGGAGTACTGTTATGTACATACACCACTGTTCTGGTAGCTTCAGCCCAAATATGCATAGGAAGACCTTGATCATGAAGCATAGCTCTTACTACTTCCATGATAGTTCTGTTCTTTCGTTCTACAATCCCATTTTGTTGTGGATTATAAGGAGTGGACAAATCCCTTTTAATCCCTGATTCTTTGCAGAGCTCTTTGAATTCATTCAAAGTGAATTCTCCGCCATTGTTTGATCGAACAATCTTGATCTTCTTTTCACTGTGGTTCTCAATCAAGGCTTTGAATTCCTTGAATTTGTTGAATACTTCTTCTTTGTTCTTCATGAAGTAAACCCATGTCTTCCTAGAAAAATCATCAATAAAAGAAACATAATATGCATACCCGCTTAGTGAGTTTGATGACATAGAACCGCATACATCGGAGTGGATGATTTCTAGGATTCCTTTGGCTTTGCTTTTGCTTCTAGAAAATGTCTTCTTTGTATTCTTTCCTTTCACAGATCCTTTGCAGACCCCATCATGTTTTGCTTGGAATTCTGGAAGACCTTCAACAGCTTTGCTTGCAATTGTTAGTGCTATGTAATGCACATGTGCAAGACTTCTATGCCAAAGTTCACTTGGCTCTACTGTGTCATGGATCAATGCTTGTTCTAGATGGCCCTTTAATTTGTACAATCCTCCTTCTTGTTCTCCAATCACCACTACATCATCGATAGTCTTTCCTCTTGGCCACATGATGACTTGACCATCTATGAATGCAACCCTCATTCCTTTTGCATCTAGTGCAAATATGGAGAGGAGGTTCTTATTGAGTCCTGGCACAAACAATACTTCCTTCATTGTTAGAGACTTTCTAGAGTCTAGTTTATAGGAAGATTCCCCACTACCTTTTATTGGATATTGGTAGTCATCTCCTAGCTTTACCTTGTTAGGTGATTCATGTTCTGACAGTCTCACAAAGGATTCGTTGAATCGAGTCATATGTTTGGAAGCCCCATTGTCTATAAGCCAATCATCAATTCCATGAGGAATGTTACCTATGAGAGTGGCGATCAAAACATATTCATCCTCGCTTGAAGAATATTCACTTTCATATCTGGTTCTTTTCTTGGATGGTTCATCATCCTCTACAGCATGAGCATGATTTCTTCTTTTGTTCCCCTTCTTCTTATGAGAGTGGACCTTATTCTTAGGATAATCTTTTGCAAAGTGTCCTATTTCATCACATGTATAAGATCTTAATCTAGATAGGTCCTTTCTATTGTTATCTCTATGATGAGGATTCTTACCTTTGGGGTGATGAGCTCTTCTTCTGCCTTTCTTGGAGTGAACTATGAGATCTTGATCTTCACTTCCCATCTTCTCTTCTGGAGCTGCTATCTGTGATTCTTCTTGAGAGAATTCTTCCCATAGTATGCTGAATTTGACTAACTTCTTTCTGGCACAGATTCCTTGGATGAATGAATCCCATGACCTAGGAAGGCCATTCAAGGTTGTCATCATGATCTCTGCATTCTCCACTTCTTCATCTATAGATTCTAATTGTTCCTTGATCTGAGAAACCCTTGTGAAGTAAGACTGGATGGTGTCTGAATTCTGAATCTTCACATTCTTCAGTTGATTCCTCAGAGTCATCTTCTAGCTTATGTTCTTCCCTTCAAACAATTTGTTTAGGGCATCAAACATAGATTTAGGTGTCTTGAGAGAGGACACCTGTGGGATAAGGTGATCCTTCATAGAATCATCAATGATCCTCTTTTCCATAACCATATTCTTATTATGTAAGGCCTTTACCTCATGTCCCTCTGGAACTGGAACCTCCTCGTTGATGTAGGAGTCCAACTCATTTTCTTCCAGGACCAGGGAGATCCTATACTTCCAGGCTCGGAAGTTATCAACTCCCTCAAGCTTTTCATCAAGATTTTTATGATGAGACATCTTAAACTGAGAACCTCAAATGGAAATACAAGAGATTTAGATCTTACCAGGTTAAGATGTTAGATTTGGATTTGAAGCTAAAATCCCGCAGTACTGGATCAGGAGCAAATTAGGGTTTTGCTTTTCCGGAGATCTGTCCACCCAAAGGCCTTGAAATTTATCCCTAACTTTGATTTTTGGGAGGAGATCAATCCAGGTGTGGGATCACTAAAAAATTCCTCTTCTGCGAAAAGCCCTAATTTTCGGCAGCAGTGTCGGGTCCAAAACTGAAAAACCTTAGAATTGGATTTTGCTTCGACAGAAAGATGCACCCTAAGGAGGAGAATTATTCCACCTTACTTTGGCAGAAAATTAGTGGAGGAATATCCACAAACTAGTAAGCCCTAGTTCCCATAGCCTCATAATGTCTTCCTCTCAGGTTGTCTCTGATACCATGTTAGTTTTTCAACATTAAGCTAACATAATTTAGGATCTTTAACTGAGAGAATAAAAAGTACAGTAATCAAACACAAGAGACAATGAACACAATATTTTTCTGTGGGGAAACCATAAATGGAGAAAACCCCGCAACTTCCTCAGAGATAGAATCAAACACCAAAACAGTAAAAGCCCAAAATAGTAAGTGATCTCCCGACAACAATAACCTTCTTCTTGTCTAGCCCTAGTGTCTTCTCCTTCCTCAACTATGCACTACACTTGTGTGTGTATGAGTTGTGTATTAAATAAAGAGTCCAAATCACTTGACAGGTGAGTCTAATAACCCTAGTGCCTCGGAACTACAGGGACTTTAACCCTTAGACAATCGGAGGGTTACCCACAATCACTTGACATGACTTTTTTACATTATTGATCCTCCCGATCGGAACATCAAGGCATGACAACATGACTCAATTAAATTATAGATACATCCCATAATAAACATCAGGTTACAATACATAAGATACATAGATGAATACATTCTGAAGTTACAAATACATCAACAAAAGCACATTATTTGGATAGACTAAACTTAAATAAAAAATGAAAAATTTACCCATTTTATCTAATTCCGCAACAATGTATTGAAGGGATGTACCATATGGTATCAGAGCTAGCTACAACACTAGACCTTTAAGAATGGGCTAACATGATAATTTTGTAGGAAATTCGAATTACATTTTGAAGATATTGCGACGTGCTAGTTCATGCTTTATTGCATCAATTGTCGAATTAAAACCAGATGAGTACCATGCTAGTCACTTTATTAATTTTCTTTGTATGATGAATGTTTTATCTCTAGTATAAAAGTATCTTTAATATAAAGGGAGAAATATAGACACTTCTTAAAGTGAGCTAGAATGTTTTCCAAATTATTTTTAGTGGCAAAAATGGAAGTCTCTATCCTTGCACCTACTTTCTTTTATGAAAATGATTTCTTTCTATAATGCTATGTTTTCTGACGAGTCATGCTCAAGCTAGTTAAAGTTGATAACGGTGCCAAGGGTAGCGACTTGGAATATCTCAACCATAGCTTTAGGACTGTCTTATGGGTGGTCGAGATAGGTGTAAGTTTGAATTATCGTCAGATTTCTTTCCTATTCTTTCCTCTTATTTTGAGAACAAATGTAATTTTCATTTTTAATGTCATTGACCATGTTATAAAGGAAAATTCATCCATCATACACAAAATCAACACCATCTAGATATGAAATGACATATCTGATATTATTACTCCTAATAAAATATCCACAGCCAGATCTTGTATTATTGCTAAGAAATACTTTAGCCCAATTGATAGTTCAAAGTTACTGCTGGTTATTAGTTTAAGACTAAGTAAGAGAACAATATTGCCCATCTCCTCTTGCATTGTCACCTTAGACAGTTGTTGCAGCTGCAACTATTCTTCCGAAACTTTTAAATTTTGGGCCCCTCCTCATCATTTAGAATTGCGTTGGTTTCGTTTGATCCATAAATGTTTGTTCTCATTTTGACTTTGGTTGATTCTGAAGATGAATTTGTGAATTTTTTTAGAGAATGCTTGTGTTAAGATTTTGTTGCAGGTCGCGGGATTGAATTTGGATTGCTAGCTGGAAACTCGTCAGATCAATTTCCCTTTGAGCAAACCGTTGTCTTTGAGGTGAAACAATTTGACCTTTGCTGATTTTGAGTTTTCAAAACACTTAAGTTTTCTTATGATCAGGTGTCATTTTTATGTTAAATCGGTGACTGATAGCCTTTTCCCATCCATCGTTGTGGCCCCCAATCCAAATTGCCATCCGATGTGGGAATTACCCCAACTGTCGATGTGCGTTAACTTTTCCGTCACATGTCCGAAGCTTTCTCTCTTCCGTCGTTGCGGCTGGGAAATCCTTTTACCTTCCGATGTCTAAACATGGCCGACTTCTAATCTCAATTTTTCCCGCCCGCGTCGCGTGTCTTCAGCCTTCCCTTGGCCGTTGCGGCTCTCAAAGTCATTGAGCTTCCGAAAGGGAAAGCCGTCCAACTTCCGATTCAAGTTTTTCCCCTCCCATCGACAAGTGCTTATAGCCTTTCCTCGTCCGCCGTTGCAGCTAGTCGAAGCCTTTAACTTCCGACGTCTGTATCCTTCCGACTTCCACCTTGGTGCAACGGGATGTTTTCTTGTGGAATAGTCGCTCAATCGGTAGAATCTTATGCTGTGTTTTGAAATGCCATTCCAATGAATGATGCTTGTCGATTGGTTGCAGGTTGGTTCAGGAGATCGGTCAAACTACCGTGGCATGGAGGAAGATGGATAGTTTGGTAGAATCAAGGCCGAAACTAGCCACATCACAGGAAAATGACAAAATGAACGGTGATAGAGGATCAACTCTAAAAATTCCAGCAGTATTCAGCCAATCATGAGCATGCGAGATAGAGGAATATGAAGTGTCGAGGAACTGAAGGGTCAGGCATTTGGGCGGCAGCCCAAGTGGTCTGCAGTGGTAGTTTAAATATTTGAAAGTAGAACTGGGAAGGGGCTTTTTCCCTGAAAAAATTTGTAAAACATTTTGCTTGTAAGAGGAACTACGTCGTTTTACGATCAAAAGTTGCAACTTTTTCCTGCTGGAGAGAGCGAAATGTGGAATGTATTAATGCGACTGAATGAATAATGTTGAAGAGGAACTATTTCGTTTTTAGCTATGTTTGACTTCCTGAACCTACATTATTGTTGAATGTTCTTCAGTATATTTTATGATGTTTTCCACTGTGAGTAATAAATGTTGTTCATAAGACGATTGGCTATCTGGTTGTTTAAATATCTGTAGTTCTTCATGTGTCTTGAAAGAAGTAGCAGCTATCTGTAAATTTTCATAATGCATGTACAAAATGTATTACTCACCAATAAGTGATAATTCTGCTCCCTAGGGATGGTTTAGCTAATTAGTTATTTTCTTGTCGCTTGTGATTTGAATGCTCGTGAGCCTTAAGACAAGAGATAAGAACCTGCGCATCACATTCTGACTGCTCGTTGTATTTTCATCACCCTGCATTGTTAATTAGGCACTTTCATTTCATATTTTAAGTCAAAATACCAAAAACTCAGTGGACCGGACCGCAACCGATAAACCCTTTGTTTGCTACTTTGACCTACGGTAGTCGGACCACAAACCGGACGGATTCCCTATACCAAACAGTCAACAGGCTAGTTGGGAACGTTGATTGGGGAGAATCCCTCACTGTTGCTACCACAAATTTCTGGGCCTCAACAGTTTTTGGCGCTAGAAGGAGGGCCACCAGTACATGGCTGGCCGAGGAAACCCATTTTCCCGAGAATATTCCACCAGTAACAGTTCTGAAAGCAGTGGGTTTCGTAATCCAATTCCGGAAGAAAGAGAACATCTATATTCTGTTGGTAACGAAATTGTTAATGATCTGAGAAGGCATACTAGGGCATATGTAAAGAAGATTGGAGGATTGCCAATCATCCATGAATTGCCCAGAAGAGAGTATAAAAAGAAAGATCGTCCTGTAATAGAAGACTCAGTGTTGGTGGGAGACTGGGAAGAGCTTGTATAATTTGCTTTACAAGAGGTTGTACTAACTTTGAATCAAGAAGGCCCAGAGACCCCTCACAGTTCTCCTGCTTATACTCCAAATGGTTCACCTCCTCACTCACCACCCAGACTCATGGCGGGAGTAAATGCTAATCCACCACCTAACCCACCTAATCCACCTCCTGTATGGAGAGCCAGATCACCATTAAACCTTACACCTCCTTTACATGACCTACCTCAAGCCTTTCACAAGATGTTTCCCAAGTTTGATCCCAATGAGAAAATACTAGTAGATGATCACCTACAAAGCTTTTACTTGGAAATTGAGGTATTAAGGGCCGGGGAACATGAAGATGTGGTATGCAGACTGTTCCCGCATACCATTAAAGGAACCGCAACGTCATGGTACTTTGTATTTCTTGCTAACTCTATCCCTGATTTGGATACCTTCGAAAGAATGTTCAGAAGTAAGTATGCAACTCAAAAAACTCATGCATCTCTCATGAAAGGGCTGTGCGCGTTGAAGAAAGAAAGAAAAGAAAAAGTGCACAGTTTCACTCAAAGGTTTGCAGCATATCTCAATAACTTCTCTGAAACATATAAGCCTTCAGACAAAGTTCTTATTGAATACTATACTTCAGCTTTAGGCCCTAATTTGGCCATGTTTTCCAAAGGTAGGGCCAAGCCTACTCTGACAGAAACCTATGAAGAAGCAGAAGTGGTGGAAGCTGAAAGAGAGAGCATTGAAGACTATCCAGAACAGTCTGGAGAGAAAGGTACAGGAAGAAAAGTCTCCAGATTTGGAAAATATGGCCAAAATGATGCAGAAGCTTTCCAATAAAATCATAGATATGGAGAAATAAAAGGAAGCACAAAAGTTTTATAAGCCATATTATAAGAAAAGAGGATAACCACCAGTGTCAACCTCCTCCTCACAATACTGCATCTATGAACTTAACAGAGGTAGGCTTGGATAATTTTTGCACATTCCACCAATAGCCACACTCTGAGAAGAATTGTTCGCAGTGGATAAATTCGATGACGTTGGTCATGAATTAGCTGTTAGATTCTAGATTGACAGAAGAGGGAAATGAAGAAAGAAAGGAAAATTCTGCTTCCACGTCTACTAAAGAACAAGAAGAGGAAACCATGGCTTTATGGAATTCTGTCTCACTATTTGATGCTGAAGAAGAAAATACTTAGGGGTGTAAAGATGTTATGGAAACCAACGTAGCCACGAGGAGCCAAGGGATGGTTAAGGAAGACAGTCTTATACTCCCAAAGATTAAGAGGCTACAAAGAAATGTTAAGAAGAGATTTCAAGACAAATCATTGGCTGATAAAATTCCAGAGTTCACTGTCACCAGCCAAGATCCTAGGCAGAGTGACACGTAGGCCAACCCCAGTGAAGAAAATGCTGGAAAACCCCATCCCATTGAGCAGCCGATGGATTATGAAATTGTGGAGGATCTAAAGAAGATAAAAGCGACTGTTCCACTGTTCGAAATGTGTAAAGTGCCTCAACAAAAGGAAATACTGTTGAAAGCACTTGAAGCATTGGATGAGAAGCTTCCCACTAGCAACCAACCTCAGGAAGAGGAAGAAATTGGAGAAACCTTCATTGGAGGTAATTCTAAAAGTAAACATACACCTTTCCTCCTCACGTTTGAAATTTTCAATCATAATGTACATAACTGTTTGGTAGACTCAGGGCCGTCAGTAAATGTTATGCCCATATAAGTCTGTAAAAAGATCAATGGGCAGCTTAAGCCATCCACGTGGAGGGTGGTTCAATTGGACAGAACGGATGTAAAGGTAATTGGTGAGCTGGAAGATGTGCTGGTCTGTCTGGCATCTAATGACAAAGTATGCCAAGTTATTAACATCATGGTGGCTGATATACCAGATGCTTACGGTCTTGTCCTGAGCAGAGATTGGTTAGCCAAATTGAATGGATATTTCACCTCAGATTGGTCATATCTGTGGTTTCCATACAAAGGAAGTCCGAACCAGATCAAGATTTTAAGGAAGCCTCACATGAAGTACAATGTTACTCAACTGGAGGAGAAGAATGTACCAGTGTATTTTGTATTGGGAAACTATTTTATTGAGTTGGAACCAGGTAATTACCAAGCAGAAGAAGCTAGCAACACATCTGATACCCAGCCTGATCTCCTTCGATTCTCACAGGCTGATGAGATTGACTGTAAAATAGTAAACTTAGCAGTATGAGTAGATTCATTTTCAGTAGTTAATGATTTGTGGACTTTATTTTTCGATGGCTCTAAGACATTAGAAGAGTCAGGGACTGGCTGTGTCCTGATTGACCCAAAGAAGAATAAATATTTCCTTTCATGTAGATTAGAGTTTGAGTGTACTAATAATACAGCTGAGTACGAAGCACTAGTGCAGGGACTAAAGAAGGAAATTGAATTAAAGGTAAGTAATCTAAAAGTTTTTGGGGATTCCGAAATTATTGTGAAACAAATCCGGAATCAGATACATTGTATTTCTCCCCACTTAAAAGCTTACCAGAATGAGGTATGGGATTTGCTAAAATATTTTAATGCATTTAACATTATTTCAATTCCAAGAATAAAAAACGTAGCTGCTGATCTATTGGCCACATCAGCCGCTAGACTCGTACCCACTAATAATCGATGCTCTGTCGAACTGCTTTTCAGGCCCTCTGTACCTGATATGATTACGAACCTACGAGTGTTCGATGATTACCAGCAGATCATAGAATGTTTAACGAATGATGAGGTGTTTAAAGGAGCAATCATAGACGATGAAGAGCATCAAGCTGAGATGAAATACGATAATTTCATTGCTAAAGGAGTCAGAATGTTGGAAAAAATGTTGATTTAAATGAAAAATTCAGAAGACCACCCAACGTAAAGACCCACAGCTCATCACTACAGTTCAAGCTGATAAATTTGGGGACTGAAACGGCTCCTAAGTTCGTGAATCTCGGTAAATGTTGTTCACCAACAGAAAGAGACAAATTCATCAGTCTATTTAAACAATATAAATATTTTTTCACATGGACGTACGAAGATTTGAAAACGTATGGCACCAGCATCATCAAGCATGTCGTTCCCATTAAAGTAGGCGTCAAGCCATATCAGCAACCTTTGAGAAAAATGCATCCAAAATTGGAACCGCTAATTCAAAGTGAAGTGAAGAAGTTATTGGATGCAAGAATCATCTTCAAAGTCCGACATGCTAAGTGGCTATCAAATTTGGTACCAGTAAGGAAAAAGTCTGGAGAAATCTGACTCTGCGTGGATTTTAGGAACTTAAACCGTGCATCAGATAAAGATAACTATCATGTGCCACCCATGGAGCAGCTGCTACAGATGGTTTCATGTTTTGAACTGTTTTCATTATTAGATGGTTTCTCTGGCTACAATCAAGTATTAGTAGACAAAGAAGACAGATTAAAGACAACGTTCAGAACTAAATGGGGAACCTTTGCCTATAGAAGGATGCCTTTTGGGTTGATTAATGTTGGATCGACATTTCAGAGGGCTATGGACATAGATTTCTGTGGATTGATTGGACGAAGTACTGCAGTGTACCTTGACGACATTACAATATTCTCGAAGAAAAGAGAAGAGCATGCGTTTCACTTAAATCAGATTTTCGAACGATGACGGAAATATGCAATCTCCCTCAATCCTAAGAAATGCGTGTTCGCTGTCACGGAAGGCAAGTTGCTGGGTCACATAGTTTCGAAGAGAGGAATCTTTATAGATCCAAAAAGAATCAAGGCCATTGAACAAATCCCCTTACCCCACAATAAGAAAGGGATGCAGTCTTTTATGGGAACTATAAACTTCGTGCGAAGATTTGTCCCTGATTTTGCTCAGATTGTTAAGCCATTACAGCAGATGGTGAAACAAAATGCACAATTTAAGTGGACTGAAATTGAAAAGAATGCTTTCAGTAAAATCAAGACTGCTGTTGCACATGCGCCCTCCCTGAAAAGCCCAGACTTTGATAAAGACTTTATTCTGTATACATTTGCATATGATTATTTACTAGCAGCTGTGCTCACCCAAAAGGAAGAAGGGGGGGATGAATTCCCAATCTCCTTTATGAGTATTGGTCTACAAGGGGCTAAATTTAACTACCTAGCCATTGATAAGCAAGCTTACGCAGTATTTAAGGCAGCGAAGCAATTCAGGCCTTATATATTAAAAAATCGAACCAAGGTAATAGTCCCCTACCCAGCTGTAAGATCCCTTCTCATACAAAAAGAGTTAGGAGAAAGAAGGGGCAACTAGGTAATAGCTCTTCAAGAATACGATCTTGAATTCAAGCCAGCCTCTATAGTGAAAGGTCAAGGGTTGTGCTAATTGATGACCGAAAGCGGGAACAACGAAGAACAAGCATGGGAGGATGAGGCTGAATTACATGTAATGGATGTATGTCCTTTGTTTATAGATCCTGAGTCTTGGTATAGAGACCTTGTGCATTACCTGCAGTCAGGGCTGTCTCCAGGACATTGGAATTCCAAACAAAGAAGAGCTCTGCGTCTTAAATCGACCTCCTATCAACTTGTTGAAGGAGTATTATTCAGAAAGAATTATGATGGGGTTCTCCTCAGATGTCTAGAAAAAGAAAATGCGAAGAAAGTAATGTTAGAATTACATGACGGTTCTGCTGGGGGACATTATTCAGGAGACACTATAGCCCACAAAATCCTCAGAGCCGGTTACTATTGGCCTACACTCTTCAAGGATGCACATGCACATGTCAGGAAATGTGATATTTTCCAAAGGTGTGGTGGGAGACAGCCTAAAGCAGCAGCACCCCTAAATCCTGTGATGATCACGGAACCATTCGAACAATGGGGGCTAGATATTATTGGAGAAATAAAACTGAATTCCTCCCTGCAACACAAGTACATTCTTACTGCGACTGATTATTTCACTCGTTGGGTCGAAGCTATCCCACTGCACAAGATAAATGAAGACGAAGTCATCAACTTCCTACAAGATCATATCATGACCAGGTTTGGAGTTCTAGTTTTGTTAGTATTTGATAATGCTAAATACTTTTCGTTAATTAAATTGACTGCATTTGCTCATGATAAAGGGATAAAATTGCATTATTCGGCTAATTATTATCCACAAGGAAATGGCCTGGTTGAATCCTCTAACAAAAATATGATTAGGATTTTAAAGAAGACTGTGGTAGAAAACTAGAGGAGTTGGCACTCAGCATTACCAAATGCCCTTTGGGCTGATAGAGTCACCCCCAAGTCCGCGATTGGAGTGTCTCCATATACCATTGTCTATGGTAAAGAAGCCATCCTTCCTCCCAATATAGTGCTACCATCTTCCATGATAGCTCAAGAGTCTAGGGGGTCGGATGATGAAGTTTTACAAATAAGAATATATAATCTCCTGAAAGCAGAGGAGGCTATATCTAAAGCCAAAGAATGCTTTAAGCTACAACAAGAGTCAGTTAAGAGATGGTTTGACAAGCATAAAGCTGGGACAAAAGACTTTGAAGTAGGAGACTTAGTCCTAAAATGGGACCACCCCCATGATGAAAAAGGAAACCAAACCAAGTTCCAGCAGTTGTGGGTAGGCCCTTTTCATATTGCAACCAAGCTTGGTCCTTCTACTTACAAGTTGCAAGATCTGCAGGGGTGGGAGGAGAACCTACCAGTAAATGCATTAGAGGAAATTTCAACTGAAAATGGGCCTTTTAACTTTTATTCAAATTCCATGTCATCATGTCTTAGCCAATGAAATTTCTTTAAATTTGAAATACCGTATAGGTCTTAAACACTTTTTTAATATAAATTTGGGGATAGGTATCATAAAAAAGACTATTTTTTTGTTTGTATTTTTGACATATCTCCCTGTTTTTTTACTCACATTTCGATCGGGAGAGTTCGTTGGATGCGTAATTAAATTACGCATCCAACGAGTAGCCACTCAGCATACTTTTGATGGAACCCGCTACCCCAAAAACAAGAAATACCTAAAAAAATGGAATGATGATGTCATCATTCCATTTTTTTAGGTATTTTTGGTTTTTGGGGTAGCGGGGTCCGTCAAAAGTATGCCGAGTGGGTACGCGTTGGATGTGGAATTTAATTCCGCATCCAACAAGCTCTCCCAATCGAAATTTGAGTAAAAGCACAGGGAGATATGACAAAAATACAAACAAAAAAGTATTTTTTTCTTTTCTTGCTCCAAAATTAATAAATATTATTTTATTATTTTCACTATTATTTTATTAATTCATTTTAGGAGGCCCATTTTGAGTTGAAATTTCCTCTAATGGTTTGGTTCTCAAGCCTTATTTTTCCTGATTTTGTTTGAATTCTTCTGTCTTGTATATAAATAATTCATCTGGCTGTCTTTTGAGTCATGTTTTTTAGTTTATTTTGTTGATTTCAATATAAGGAAGCAAACCTGCAGTTGCATGGGGAACATCCGAAATTTCTGGGTTTGATAAATGTTTTTGTATCGGACTGTGTGTTGCTGTTTATATGAAAGAAGTTCTTCCAGTTTAGCGGTTTTCTCGAATAGCTCTGTGTGCATTGAAGTCCTGCTTAACCCCTGTGAAATAAACTGGATTCATAGAGTCCGGAATACTATGTTGAGGCTCCATCCACGTCACACTTAAAATTTCTAGGGGATGACAGCAGAGGACCGATGGAAAGAATCAAGGTGAACAGTATATTAAATATAAATGATCCCATGCCAAGAAACGAATGCCAAAAGGCAGATAAGAATCAAAGAACTGCTATGAAAAGCATCATACATCAAAGCAGATGCTGAATCATAAGTACTAAATTGTCGAAAGATCCTCTCCATCCATGAGCTTAAACTTGAATTACACCACTCACACAAAAGGACACTATGGGATAGAGGATCCTGAATTAAAATTCAGTAAGAAAGGCATGTAACCAGACTCATATGAAAAGGACAAAAGTCCAAAAGCACAAGAAAAAGTGTTAAAATGGCATGGGAATGAGGAACAAACGAATATTTCTGTTTACCATATGCTACAATCCTGTGGTGTCCAAAGCTATTAGCCACCTGAAGACAAAGGTAATATTGAAACTCATCCTCTGGCCTCACCATAGTTATCTAGACTTGGCGATTATGGTTTCCACTCTCCCTAATTGGACTGTCATCAATGATTAAGGGTACAAACTTCTGTCATTTGAAGAATCCATATCGCTGGAAGAATTCAATATGATGCTTTTGTTGTTAAACAGTCTGTCACTCAAAGGTTAATCGCCCAGAGATCTAGGTTCACCAGGTAATCGCCAATTCTTCCAGCTGCAACTGTTCTTCCCAAACTTTTAAATTTTGGGCCCCTCCTCATCATTTAGAATTGCGTTGGTTTTGTTTGATCCATAAATGTTTGGTCTCATTCTGACTTTGGTTGATTCTGAAGATGAATTTGCGACTTGTTTTTAGAGAATGCTTGTGTTAATATTTTGTTGTGGGTCACGGGATTGAATTCGGATTGCTAGCTGGAAACTCATCAGATCAATTGCCCTTTGAGCAAACCGTTGTCTCTGAGGTAAAACAATTTGACCTTTGCTGATTTTGAGTTTTCCAAACACTTAAGTTTTCTTATGATCAGGCGTCATTTTTATGTTAAATCGGTGGCTGATAGCCTTTTCCCGTCCGCCATTGTGGCCCCCAATCCGATTTTCCATCCAAAGTGGGATTTGCCCCGACTGCCGATGTGCGTTAGCTTTTCTGTCACATGTCCGAAGCCTTCCCTCTTCCGTCATTGCAGCTGGGAAAGCCTTTTACCTTCTGATGTCTAAACCTGGCCGACTTTCGATCTCAAGTTTTCCCACCCGTGTCGCGTGTCTTCAGCCTTCCCTTCCGCCGTTGCGGCTCTCAAAGTCATTGAGATTCCGAAAGGGAAAGCCATCCGAATTCCAATTCAAGGTTTTCCCCTCCCACCGGTGAGTGCTTGTAGCCTTTCCTCGTTCGCCGTTGCATCTAGTCGAAGCCTTTGACTTCTGATGTCCGTATCCTTCCGACTTTCGCCTTGGTGCAATGGGCCGTTTTCTTGTTGAATAGTCGCTCAATCGGTAGAATCTGATGTTGTGTTTTGAAACACCATTCCAATGAATGATGCTTGTCGATTGGTTGCAGGTTGGTTCAGGAGATCGGTCAAACCACCGTGGCGTGGAGGAATATGGACAGTTTGGTAGAAGCAAGGCCGAAACTAGCCGCATCATAGGAAAAGGACAAAATGAACGGTGATAGAGGAGCAGCTCTGAAAATTCCAGCAGTATTCAGCCAATCACGAGCATGTGAGATAGAGGAATATGAAGCGTCAAGGAACTGAAGGGTTAGGCATTTGGGGGGAAGCCCAAGCGGTTTGCAGTGGTGGTTTAAATATTTGAAAGTAGAACTGAGAAGGGGATTTTTCCCTGAAAAAATTTGTAAAACATTTTGCTTGTAAGAGGAACTACTTCGTTTTACAATCAGAAGTTGTAACTTTTGCCTGCTAGAGAGAGTGAAATGTGGAATGTATTAACGTGACTGAATGAATAATGTTGAAGAGGAACTATTTCGTTTTCAGCTATGTTTGACTTCCTGAACCTACGTTATTGTTGAATGTTCTTCAGTATATTTTATGATGTTTTCCACTGTGAGTAATAACTGTTGTTCATAAGACGATTGCCTATCTGGTTGTTTAAATATCTGTAGTTGTTCATGTGTCTTGAAATAAGTAGCAGTGATCTGTAACTTTTCATAATGCATGTACAAAATGTATTACTCACCAATAAGTGATAATTCTACTCGCTGGGATGGTTTAGCTAGTTAGTTATTTTCTTGTCGCTTGTGATTTGAATGCTCGTGAGCCTTAAGACAAGAGGTAAGAACCTGCGCATCACATTGTGATTGCTCCTTGTATTTTCATCACCCTGCATTGTTAATTAGGCACTTGCATTTCATATTTTAAGTCAAAATACCAAAAACTCAGTGGACCGGGCTGCAACCGGTAAACCCTTTGTTTGCTACTTCGACCTACGGTAACCGGACCGCAAACCAGATGGATTCCCTATACCAAACAGTCAATGGGATAGTTGGGAACGTTGATTGGGGAGAATCCCTCACTGTTGCTGCCGCGAATTTCGGGGCCTCAACAACAATATATTCCAATTTTTCAGAGATGCAATCTTTACTTAATTTGGCCTAATATGAATCTTAAATAAATAGTTGTTTTCATCTGGGTAGTGCTAAACTGAGCTGTAAACCTAACTCTATTTAGCTGTATAAAGAGCTGCAAAAAAATCTGAAAACTTGATATACTACTGTTAACAATATCACACCTAAGTTGGAAATCTTTGTTGAAGACACTACTGTGCATATTTATTGATGATATTTAACTAGATGGCACAAAAAAAATTATATACAAGTAATGAGGTCATGTTTAGGATTAGGAATTGTTTGCAGGGTGTGTCTTCTTGACTGCATCTTGATGCAGCTAATATATAAAACCAGCATGTTGCATTGAAGTTGTTAAGCTCTGGGTTTAAGCTCAATTCTAGATTGATTTTCCCTCTGCTAAAGTCAGGTATTGAAATTGGAAATGTAATAAAATCTTGAAAAGTATTTTTGCAATAATGTATGTGGACTAAGAGTGGGGGATACGTGAAGAGAAAAACCTCTAGGTGTTCTGGTGTGCGAGAAAAGAAGTGCCTCTGCTTGGAAAAGTACCCTGAATAACATAGGAAGGAGATACACCTAAAGAAGGGTATCATCCTTATGTTGGGTAGCTTGCATCAGTACTCGGTGTACTATTAGCACTTGGAGTGCTTGTTGGGATGGAGGACATCCAGAGATAATAGAAATACCTTTGCATGAAATAATACTTGGAATAGAGTATATCGACTACAGGTAAACTTGTTCCTATGTGAAAATATGTTATTGGTGAATAGAACCAATATGCGTATTGGAACTACTATGAATTAGGGAACTGAATAATGTTGTTTTGAGATATACATTGTTATTTTTGTGATGCTAGTATGCATGCATATGTATGATTATAAATGCAGGATGAGGACCCATTCCCATTAATCAGAGGGATTAGAAAAGACAAAATAAAGCATTGAGAACCAAATAAAGAATGGAGACGAGACTGGGAAAAAGAAAAAAAAACAGGTAACACCGAGGACGGTGTTAACTCTAAGGGGGGAAAGATGTAAAGTCCCCTCATGATCTCAATTTGAAAATGCAAAGCTTAGTAAACGGAACCATACAAATCTAACATCCTACATTAAGAATCTGATTGCTTGAATTAGAGGGTGAAACTTGATATGACCAAACAATAGGGAGATAGATCCACCAGGGGGAAAGTTATAATTTTAGTCAAGGAACTAAAAAAAAGGAATAATGATTCCCTTGGAGACCCAATCTCTTGGGTATCAACCTAAGTTGAAGTAATTTGGAGTTATTATAATTACATGATTAACAAACAGTGGATCTTTATAACCCTCCCTCTTGGTAAGTGAAAAGAGAAGTCTACTTAATACTCTGTAATGGCATCAAGCGCCAACAAGTCCTCCCTAGAAATTATAATAAGAAACTTAATTTTTCTCTTGAAAAGACTACATTCTAGAAATCTTAATTTAACTTAAAGATGATATGTTAATAAAAGTCATCTACTTGACTATTTCTCGCAGAGGTGCAAATAAAGTAATTGCTTTCAATGAAATGACCCACTTGTATAAGTATAGATAGAAAACTATACTTAGATACATGAATCCAAACTACAATGAAAATTACCATTGAAACATACATTAATATTGATTCTATCATTATCCATTGAATGCTATGATAGGATTCCGTTTACAAGGAAATGGGTTGTTAAGTCATTACAAATAAATATATATACCAAACCATTATAAATAGGTTTCATGTAATGGGGTTACCAAGTTAAGGAGGTATATATATATTAAGATCTAGATATAACTCGTAAGGCCATTAAAGGAAATGGTTTGTTAAGTAATTACAAATAAATATATACACCAAACCATTATAAATAAGTTTCACATAATGGGGTTACCAAGATAAGGAGGTATCTATCTATCTATCTATCTATCTATCTATCTATCTATCTATCTATCTATCTATCTATCTATATATATATATATATATATATATTAACATCGAGTTATAACTCATAAGGGTAGTTACATATTTTATTTCATTCCTATTTAGGTAAAACACATTAAATGATGATTTGGGTCTCCATTTGTCACTTATAGGAGATAGCGAATCTTGTAATGGTTGGGGAGTATTAATTTAGTATCTCCTTGAAATGGGGCGGGGGGGGCATGAGCATTTTAGGGAAAATGAGGGTATTACTGTATGGATGTCGGCATGCATTGTAAAAATAGTAATAGAGATAGAATTAAAAAAGGGAAATTGGCTGCGTTTTTATTCCAACAATAGAAACAGAATTAAAAAAAGGGGAAATTGGATACGTTTTTTTCCACCTTGACAAGAAACCTATCAGTAAATCCTTACCACTTTTCCCTATGATTTTCTTATAAAAGGGGGCGAGATACTGAGGCTAGAGGCATTGGGTAAATTTGTGTTCTACTCCATTAATCTGAAGGGAGTCCTTGGCAATCATGTTGATATCTGTATTTGAACTTTTCTTGTAGATCCTTTTGCTAGATGTTGTATCTACTATCTGTTTTATTATGCCAAAGATTTAGTGAGAAGAACAATCCGCTGGTTGCTTGATAGTTTGGATTATGTGCCTTGTCAAACCCAGTTATTATATATTCCCATGATTTTCATTGTTCTGGAAATTGCATGATAGTTTGGATTCTATTTTGGTAAACTCTATTTTTTATTATATTTTCATGTACATAAGATACCAGAATATTTAGCATAATGGAAATTGCATGATAGTTTGAATTATGTGCCTTGTCAAACCATGTTATTATATATGCCCACGATTTCAATATGGTGGTTAATCATTCTGGAAGTGATTTAAAATCGTAGTCTTTTGATGCCACGAATTCAGAAAGGGAATGATCTCTTGTTTAGCTATTGGCCTGAGTTTGTTCCTCATTAAAATCTATGTCTTTTTATGCCATGATTCAGAAAAGGAGATCGATCTCTTGTTTAGCTATTGAATGGAGTTTTATTCTTTATTAAACTCTCTTCCTTTTATTCCACGATTTCAGAAAAATTGATCTTTGGCTTGAGTTTTTCCTCTATTAAAATCTGTGTCTTTTTTGCCACAATTGAGAAGAGCAAATCGATCTCTAGTTTAGCTATTGACTGGAGTTTTACTCTTTATTAAACTCTCTACCTTTTATGCCACGATTTTAGAATAATCGATGTATGGCTTGAGTTTGTCCTATATTAAAATATGTGTCTTTTTATGCCACGATTTAGAAAAGGAAATCAATCTCTGGTTTAGCTATTGGCTTGAGTTTTATTCTATATTAAAATCGTTTCCCTTTATGCCAGAATTTCAGAAAATCGATCTCTGGTTTAGCTATTGGCTTGAGGTTGTGCTTTATTAAAATCTGTGTCTTTTTATGCCACGATTAAGAAAAGGAAATTGATCTCTGGTTTAGCTATTAGCTTGAGTTTTATTCTTTATTAAAATATCTGCCCTTTATGCCACGATTTCAGAAAATCAATCTCTGGTTTAGCTATTGGCTTGAGTTTGTTCTTTATTAAAATATGTGTCTTTTTATGCCACGATTTCAAGAAGGAAACGGATCTCTAGTTTAGCTATTGTCTTGAATATTATGCTTGTTAATCTCTGTATTTTTTATCCCACGATTTCAGAGAAGAAATCGATTGGGGTTTAGCTTCTGGCTTTAAATATTATGCTTTGTTAATCTCTGTCCTTTTGATGCCACGTTTTCAGAAGAAATTGATCGAGGTTTAGCTATTGGGTTTAAATATTATGCTTTGTTAAATCTCTGTCTTTTTGATGCCATGGTTTCAGAAAGGAAATGATCGGGGTTAGCTACTTGCTCTGAATATTATGTTTTGTTAAGATCTATTTTACTTCATGCCCATGGTTTCATGAGAATCAATATGGTGATAGCTTGGATTTGTGCTTGGTAAACTCTGTTTTTTTATGCCAAATCGATCTGGTGGTTAAACAATGGCTTGGATTTGTTAGATTTATATTATATCGATGATATTTTTTTATTTTGTGTCACTCGCTATGTCTACTATCAATCTGGAAATTACCTTCTGTAGGGAATATATTATTTAATATTTTCGTTACTGCTAATCCGGGTTGTGAATAATGCCTCTGTTTTGGTTTAGTTGAGCTCATGATCAAACTCGAAGTAATTGGTTGGAGACTAAGTTTAATCTAGGTGCCTTTATATTTTTTAAAAAGTTGGATTTGGTATTAATGTATGGTCGAAAGATGGATCTTGAAGATGTTTTAACATATATTATAAAGTTTTGAATTCTTTTAGATCGAGAAGGAATCATGGAAAAAAGCATCATGCTGTTATAGAGCCTAAGTTGCCCTTTTTATTTTATATACCAACTCATGGTGTTTGGCCATGAGCTCATTCTCATATAACATAGAACTAGTATCGTTTGTATGCTAACTGGTTGTGCAGAGTCCAGCTGTGAACATCCCTTCTGGGGATTGGGAAATGCAAATTTCCACTGCACTCACTTGTTTCGAGGCTGAAACGAATTGTAACAGATAAAGCCGCATCATTGTACCCATTTATGGAATAATTAATAAAAGGACTAACAAAAACTTGGTGGACGTAGCCTCATGAAGGAGGTGAACCACGTATATGGTTGTCTCGTCTTTTGTATTTTTACGTTGTGCATGCTCTTTTTACAAATGGTGTTAGTATAGATGCAGTATAAATGTTTATTGGAGAAAAAGGTCACTAAACGTATTTTTCAAACACTCAATTCAAAAGCACATTATTTGGATGGCTTAAACTTAAATAAAAAATGAAAAATTTACCCATTTTATCTAATTTCGCAACAAGGTATTGAAGGGATGTCACACAATCCCAAAATACTTAGTTCAACACTTTTTTCCCTGTCCTTTTTATAAAAAATATATTATGTTTCATGTCCCTCTTTATAACAAGACTTAGTCTATCATTTTACCCTAGGAATCGTCTTGTTCACAACTTATTCCCTCTTAGAAAGACACCTAGGCTTAGGTCATCAAGGAGATTGTCATATCCCTTTTGTTTACCAGGAGTGCATGATGCTCCTTCCAGTGGGACATCCCATCGCTTGTCTTACCCATCATTTTCTTAGTAGGGTTGACTACAATCCTCTGATCTTTATGTATATATATATGTTTATATATTTATCTATGGATAAATCCATGCAATACTAAGGTATAGTTAATCCAAGTACATTGATGACGATATATATATGTATATATATATACAACGACATAAAGTACACTCGAAATATTTTTCATGTTTAGGTCTAGAGCACAAAAAATAGAAAACTGATCTCATATCGGGTGTTCCTTTTCCATAAATTTAGTCCCTCGGGTCCAAAAAAGTGATAAACCTATACCTAANAAGAGAGTGATCCTTTCTCGTATTATTCCACATGGTCCGAGAAAGAGATAACCTACCACCAATGTGGATGCCCATTCACATATTCTTAATGAGCTTGAACAGAAAAGTTTATTCAGCAGTCAAGTCTATTTTGAGGAGTTAGACCTGGGCCTAAAAAAACTCTATAAGGGCAGTGAGTCTTATAAAGGGATAGCTTGTAAAAAGAGACCAAAAATGAGGCTCAACTTGGCTTGAAAAAGAAGCTAAGAAGACTCCCCTGAACCTATGACAATTGTAGCATGAGCATCAAAAGACAATAAGTAGGTTCTAAATGAGCATACTCATGGGAGGAAAGACCTATCCACGGAAGAAAAATGGTCTAAACAATAAACTAATGGTTAAAGATACCATAGTTTTGTGGTCGAAATGATAATGCTAGGATTAAGATGGATTAGCTATAAATGCAGAATGCATGTGGAATGATGAAAAACCATCCTATATGAGTTAAAACAACTTTAAATGACCACAAACCTGTCACATGGAAGAAAAGATATGGCATTAGTTGCAAAAATATAAACTATAGGGAAAAATCCCACTTTGAAAATAAATTTTCTATAAATAGTTCAAAATATGAATAAAAAACTCACCATTTGATTTTTATCCAAAAAAGACAAGTTTTACCTCTACCTTTGATTGCTCGGTGTGGATGATTCGGTGGACAATTCTCGAAACTGCAAGTGCCAGGTAAAACTACACTCCATGCTCTTTCATTTGATCCAAACGATTTAGAATTTTGGGCCCAAATTTTATGTTTTCAAGCACCCTAAAAGCATGAACACTGTGTAGACGGGTATGGTATGTTAATATTTGCGTACGCACATTCTGTATGCGGGTTTCCCGAAAGAAAGCCACCTACAGTATGCGACTTGCCCAAAGGATAGTCACATACACTATGCGAGGTGAAAGAAGAATATATAGGGTCAAAAGTTCAAATTTTTATATGAATCTAATGGTTTAAAATTGCTTGGTTATTAGATTGAAAGATGGTGCTTGAGTGGAGGGAGAGGGAACGTGAAGAAATGGACGAAGAATCTCTACAAGATGCCCCCACGATGAATGTTTTATGTCAGAGTGGGTTATTGAAATTTTTCTCCGCCTCACCTATGCGGTCAAATGTTCGCCTCTTAGAGTTTTTAATAAACTATTGGGATCATGATTTTTGCATGTTTGAACTTCAACGTGAGTTTCTAGAGGTTACATTGGAATATTTCTATTTCATTTCTGGTTTATCACAAAGGGGAGCTGCGGTGAACTTGGAAGGTACTGGTAGAGGTGGCGACCTCCTAAGTGTACATACCTATATAGACATATAATTCAAGCCAGGAACTCAAAAGAGGGGTAGCTGCATCCCTATTTTTCACATTCGCAACTTTCCTTTACAGGTATTGGTGAGCACTATAGTGAGGGTTGCAGGGTCATCATTACTTCACCTTGCAACTCGGAACCAAATGAGACTAGCAGTGAACTCTATGTAGGGATCCCTATATGACTCGTGTTCGGGAGTGATCCTAATAATGAGGAAACATCTCTTTGACTGCAAAAGAGGCAGGAATAAGAATTTTGGTTATTCCATCATGTTACTAGGATTTTTCTTTGAGAGAGTGCGAGGTTTGAGTCCTGCAGTACCATTTCTAGTTCGTTCTCCCCGTCAGCCTGGGCTGAGTAGGTGGGGAGAGATCTTCCTGCGCTAGGGAGGTGGTGGATCGGTCCAAAGTGTCTATTATGATGACTTCTACTTTTGTTGGGAGTGATAGTTACCAACCTTGGAGCAATTTCTATATGTTGGGTTATATTTCTGAGGTGATACGAACCTTGTCCTCCCTCCTGGAAGAGCATGGGGAGAGTCAGGTATTTTTATTTTTTAAATTTTAAATTTTTTATGAATTTTAATTATAGAGATATATACATATGTATAAGAGTTTTAATCCTTCTAAAATGTCAAAACGTAGATATTGGACCAGTCCGCCCTACTGGGCATCCACGCATGTATGTGCGCCCTATTTTGGGAGAGGATCAGGGTTTGATTAGGGTTCTTAAGGGGAAGCTAACCGGGCTTACCCATAAAGTACCTACCTTACACATTGATCACATCCCTGTCATCATGCAAAAGTTATTGGTTGGTATACCACCTATCTGGACATGCCTTATGAGGTGGGTAGCTAGAGAAGTACTTGTATATATAGATGATGTAGAGGTTACTGAAGCAGAGGAGGTTGAAGAAGCCCGAGAGCAGGGTAATCGAGGGGACTAGGGTGGTTAAGCTTAGACTTAGGAGCATTTTATGTACTTTGATCCATGTTTTGTATA
>LPNX010983725.1:99518-122466 GCA_001517045.1 Pseudotsuga menziesii | reverse complement strand
CACATGCACTACATCAGAGAGCTTGTGCATGATGGCACCATTCACCTACTCTTCTGTTCATCTTCAGAACAAGTAGCTGACATATTCACAAAATCATTTTGTCAGAAGACCTTCAGCAATCTCAAATCACTGCTGGGGATTTCTGATCATGCTGTCAAAGCATGAGTGGAGACAAGATTCTACAATTTTTTTTTACAGTCCATGTTTAAGGGAGGATTTTCCCAAGTTGGTTTTGCCTCTTTCCTTGGTTGTATGGACATTGCAGTATGTAAAGGGTGACTAAGCCTTGTAGCTAGGCCCTATATTTTTGATTTATTACTCATAAAGTTAGGCTTAAGGGGGGGTGTTAGAATAATCAACCCATAGTATTTACCCACTTAGACATTATTTCATTTATTTTGTCTTATTTGCCTAGTCCATGAGTCCCACCATGTGCAAGTTGCTAATTGCCTATCCATAGAGGTCAAAATTGCCATTATTGACTCATGGAGCACTTGGGAAATCCTTAGGAATCAAATTTTCTTTATTCCTGGCCTCCTAGGCGCCCTTCTGCTTTTTCTGCTTTATTGCCTGCTTTTTCAGTGTTTTAAGGCACATAGGAAAGCAAGACTAGGTGAGGTGAATCAGCTTTGTTGCCTCTTCCTACTCCACTCTTTCCTCCATGCAAAAGCATGTATGAGCTACCATTTGACCACTCTTTATCTTTCCCATGTGCCCTTGCTAATTCGTGGGGTCCTTGATAGATTTGGGATCAACTTTTTACACATATGGGGGATTTGCCTATTTTGGGTAAGCCTGCTTTATGCTAGATTTGGATGCTTCCTTATGCATTCGATTTGCTCATGTATTCTATACATTCAGTAGCCTATGTTATTACAGGGTTGTCTATTGTACACTCAGTTAATATAATTTTGTGTTACAGCTCCATATTCAGTCTCCATTGTTGATAATTTTGCATGATCAATTGTTAATTGTTGTGGGTGAAATTAATCTACTGCAGGCCTGAATTTCTACACATATTTCGTCCCATGATAAGGATGCAGGGTACATCAAATTCTAGAGATATATAAGTATATATCTGTACCAGGGGTCAGAGTTTGAAAACAAAAATATACGCTCATATGGGAATGAGTCTTCTTCAATGGCTACATCTTCCTCTACTGGAAATTCTACAATGAGCTCAGCAAAAACTAAGGATTTTTTGGATTTGGCAGATTGAAAATATAATTCAAACTCTTGGAGAATGACTATCCATTTGTTGAATTTTCCTCCAAATATCCATCGAGACAAAACATATTGAAAAGTATTAACATCCACCACTACCATTGTGGTCCTCAGTAAGATGTAGTGATGTAACCTCTAAACAACATACACAGATGCTAAGGCCAACTTCTCAATGTGGGAGTACCTAAGTTCAGGTCTAGCTAAAGCACGGTAGAGATAGTAGATGACATGCTCTTGGAGCCTATCATCCTCCTGGACAGGTAATACCCCTATGGTCGACTCAGATTCAGCCAGATACAATATAAAATCCCTAGAGTAATCTGGTGGATGCAATAACAGTCCAGACAACAACGATTTTTTTAATGCCTCGAATGCGAGTTGTGCAATTTCATCCCATATAAATGGGTGTCCTTCTTTAACAGGCGTATGAAAACTTTAGTAATCTTGGCATAATTTACAATAAAACTTCAAAGGAAATTGGACTTCCCTTGCAAGCTCTGAAGCTTCCTGATAGAATGAGGAGGTGAAAGATTTATGATGGCCTTTACTTTCAAGGGATCCACCTAAATGCCTTTGTTAGAAACAATGAATCCATGTAGTCTCCCTAAATCAACATAGAAAACGCACTTGTGGCGATTCAAGCGGATTTTATAGTATCTGTATCATTCAAAAATCAAACGCAAGTGATCTGGGTGATCGATCCTCTTACGAGAATGTGATAGAAGATCATCAAGGTAGGGTTTGACAATGTATTTAATGTTGTGAAAGGAAAAATTCATTTTTTGCTGAAAGGTTGCCCCAACATTTTTCAATACAAAGGGAATTTTCTTGTACATGAAGGTACCCCAAGGACAAATAAAAGTTGTTTTATGTTGGTCTTCTGTTTTAACTTGGATTTTATTATATCTAGAGAAACCATCCATAAACGAAAAGACTTCACTTCCCATGTAAGCATCAATAATTTGATCTATAAATGGTGTGGGATAGTTGTCCTTAGGATAGTATTTGTTTAGATCTCGAAATTCAGCACAAATGCGTATAGTCCCTTTATTTTTATCAATAGGAATAGGGTTGGATACCTATTCTGTCAAAGCTATGGGAAAAATGAAACCAACTTTCAGCAGTTTCTCAACTTCAGCCTTTACTGCCGCTGCTTTATGCAGGTTCATAGGTCTCAACTTTTGCCGAATGGGTTTAACATCAGGGTATGTTTGGATTTTATGCTCGAATATTAATGGATCAATTCCTGGCATCTCCTCATATGACTAGGAAAAAATGTCATGGAATTCCTTAAATAAGGCCATATAGATCGCAATCTCCTCCAGAGAGCAGTTTGCGTCGATGTGTACATTTCCCACAATGTTTTGATTTACAAAGATGTTGATAGGGATAGTAGAGAAAATATTTTCCATGTTACCCTTAGGAAACATTCCTCCCCTTTGTAAGGGATTAATAGGAGTATCAAAATCATCTGCCAGTCTCATATGGAACTCTTGGTTCTCTATTCTGTTTAACTATGGAAGAAAATAGGATCAATGGTGAAGATATTTGTAGATCTTATCTTGTCTGCACATAGTTTCCAGAATGGATTCATCTGAAGGTAAAACCATATCTAAGCAATCTCTAGCATGCAAAGAGTTGTCTTCCCAAGTAGGCAAATAGGCTTCTTCCAGTTCCTCTGAGACTGTTAGAGGGACCGGAATCGGATCAACAGTGGTATGGACGATAGCTTGGTAAGCCACTTCCACTATCGATAAGGGCACTTTAGGTTCATGGTGGGAAGGGAGAACCCAAGGATCATTCTTATCAACAACCATAGCTATGGAATTCCCCACACTAGTAGAACCTATATAATTAATCGGAGCTGGAAAATCAAATGCACGGGGACTTCACTTAGTGAACCTCTCAAATAGCACATGCAATCATGGGATATTAAAGAATACCATTAATTTCAATAGATATTGACCCAAACTCTTTTTGTTGAAACCCCCTCCCAATAGTTAAAACTTCCTCCCCACCCCATTTTATACCTCAATCCTTATAAACCACCCTACCCACCCCAACCTTAAACCCCTCGTCCCCCCAATACCTGCAATATATTGGTTTGATTTTTTATAATTTTAAAACCCACAATATGAACTAACGTGATAGTATATTGGTAAACAAGTGAAGACCCCATGATCAAATGTGCCCATCAGTGATGCATACATTCCATCTCCTAAGCTCTCTGAAGCAGGTGTAACCTAATCAACCAATGGTATGGTGGACTCGTTAGTTTCCATGCAGCCTTTTTGAGTAAAATTGAGTTGGTCAATAGTAACCAAATTCCCTTCGTGTGGAAACACTACAGCCCGAAAAATGACCGATATAATACAATACATGGCATAAGTCCAACTTCTTCCTAAGAGCAAGTTATAATCCAAAGGTGCATCAATCACCTCTACCTCAACAAACATTGCTTTCCCTGCCAACTTAATTTAAAAATCCATTAGGATACCTTGTGGAATGAATGACCTTCCATCAAAAGTAGTAATTAGGGTGTTTGATGGAACCATCTCTGAGGATCTAAGATCTTTACAACACGACAAGTACATAACACATGTAGAAGCACCCTCGTTGACAACTGCCCTTCCAATGGTCTTTCCACCATGGATGAAATCTATCGATAAGGCTACATGGTATGGCAGGTGAATTTTGACATCAGATAGATTAAATTTCACCATGAGACTGGATGATTCCATACTACCTAAGGATGTCAAGAGTGCATCCTGCTAGGCAGGACAACTCTATAACACCTCTAAAGCTGACATTGCACAAGCAGTCTGGGCTAAGTCTTCAACTACAGACTAGTTTTCTGTAACCCTAGCAGTAGGACTATGCAAGGTTTTCTTAAAGACACCTTTCGGTATCTTGGGCATAATTTCAGCAGGTTTCTCAATCGTGAGAGAGTTAGAAGTTTCACCTATCGACTTTCCCTTCTCTGAGCTTTGTTTTTCATAGTTGTTGTTCCTAGTCTGTAGTAAAGTCTCAAATCAAACCATGTTGATATAATTTGGGTCAGGAGAATTTGGGGTGCCCCCTACTGCATTTGAAGCTGAGGAATAATTTTGTCATTGGGGAAAATGATCCTTCAGGACAGTCTGTTGTTGACCTTTTAACAGCTTCTGATCTTGTTCCATAAGGGGACATAGATGGGTCAGGTGATCTTCATGGCACAACTTACATGGGAATTCGACCTTCTTCTTTTCTTTCTTGCCCCCATCAGCATTGGTTGTTGGTTTTTTCTTGTTTTGGTTTCCCTCACCGTTTTTTCCTCTCTTCTCTTTCCCACCGGGCTGCTGATTTCCCTTCTAAGAGGTTTCTGTAAAAACATTTGTGTTTTGGGGTGAGGGGGTAGCCTTTGCTACCTCCGTCATAAAATGTTTGACGGATAGTTGATGGAGCTGTTTAGGAAAATATTATATAGTGGGAGAATTCATGGAACAATACAAACCATCGGCATGGGGTCCAGGCTTAGGTTTCTTTACATTGTGCATTGGCCTCGATGTCTCAGGGATAATCTCATATAAGATCCCAGACTGAGAATATATCAAATCTAGTTGATGGGCCCTGAGGATAGCTTCTTCCTCATTCATCACTCCCGAAGTAGATACCTCTTTAGACATATAAGGCAACAGGGATTTAAGGAACCATTCTAATAATAACTCAAGAGGAATAGTGGCTTAATAAGGCTCTTTCATCTTCTCCACTCTTCTATGTGATCTGAAATATGAGTGGCCTTGTCCTACTGGAAGGTAGATAACAAGTCTTTCTTGAAATCATAATGGAAAGGATGTTGTAAGTGACTAAGGAATACATTAGCCAAGTCCCAAAAACCGCTAAATACAGCAGAAGGCAATTCAATGTGCCATTTTGCTGCAGTACTGGTCAAATTTCCTTGGAACAGCCTCAACCGAACGGAATCCTTGTTCAGTGAGTTGGAAGAACACCATAAATGGAAAGTGGTGGCATGATTTTCAGGATCATCACCAACTTTTCCTTCAAATTTTGGGATATCCGAGGGCAGCTTGGTGGGGATGGGTGGCCATGAGGGGTCATGTCTCACCGGGTCATTCATCAGTTTCGACAAATCTTGAAATATTAACATTTCCAGGAAAGGAAGCATGGGTCTAATCGAAGCACTAAAAGTACCAATTTGGGGATTAGAGGAACTTTCCCCCATATTCCCATATGTGAAGGTGGGGTTGCCCCCTGATACCGGATTGCATCCATAAGCCAACAGATTGTTTATGTGAGGTGTAGTATAAGAGGTTCTGGCTTCCCCAGTCAAAGCTGGGGTTTGAAATATAGGAGAAGGTATCCCTTCGCAAAAAAATGAAAAGGGAGATCTCATGAACGGATTTGAAACCAGAGTTTTAGAACCTTGACCATAAGTATTAGTGTTTCCAAACTACACCCCTACATATGAGGGTTTTCAGCCTATGTATGGAGTGGATGGGGGAATGTTCCCCCCATTCCAAGTAAATCCTTGGAAAAAAGCTGAGGATCCTAAAGGACCACTCTGGGAAGTGTGTGCGAAGGAAGTAGGAACTGTAGGTACACTAGGAATTCCAGTGACCATACCACCAAAATCACTTTCTAGACTTGTGGGAGCCGGTGGTTGAACCACTCAGCTAGCTGGAGTTAACGGTGTAGTAGGTATACTTATTCTAGGGGAATCTACCTTGGGAGGTAGCACCCTTTCAACTAGAGCGGCTGAGGTGGAAGTAAAAGAAGTTTCTCCTGCAGTAGACATTATTCTTCCCATAGGGACACCAATCACGGGTGAATTGAAAGGACGAACCTGAACGATCACCGGATCATTTAAGTAAGTTAGAGGTGAATTATAATTCCTTGCAAAATCATCAACTTGCAAGTATTCTATCTCAACTATGTTTAAATTAAAATGGTTTTCCCTAATTTCTTGCTCACCCGGAACTTCACTAACTCCTATCGGTTCAAAAGAACCGTCCGTGTCCAATATCATCCTTTGAGGGGGAGGTGGAGGTTCCAATGTCATAAGAAGAGGAAGGTTTCACAACCTTCGTGAACTTGTGATATATTGGTCCTCCACAATTGTTTATTTAACTCTTCACACCCTAAGGTTGGCTAAAGCATAGAAAAACCATAGAGCAATCACTACAAATTTTTTTCGTAAAGTATCAACAATCACAAGGGTGTAAGATATGCTTTCCCAAAGAAAGCTGAGAGATAGTTTCTTAGCATCCTTGAAAAGGTTCTTAGGCATAAGGAGAGGGATAACCTACCACCCTCCTACACTTTCAACAAGGGTTACCTTCCAAGCTCGTCCAAGGTGAACCAGAAACACCCTTCTGGTTTACCTATGTATAAAACCTAGATGTCCAAGAGACTAGAGGCAACCTTAACTATATCAATAGTCTGTCGAGACAGTCGTAAGCTTGAAACTCTGTCTAGGAGAGAATCCCCAGATGTGTAAAAACCTTGGTCTATGTTTTGAAAAGGAATCTAAGGGTTATCTCCTTAGTCCATTACCTCCACGCGGCCTCGTGCTTAACTACCATTTGAGAGGAGCTTCCTAGATACTATTAATAAAGAGAAGGATTTACTAATCGATTGGCCCACTATGTCTGAATTTAAGTACTTATGGGGCGTTTACACTTCCTATCCCACAAGTCTAGCCTAAGCTAGTAGATGTATGACCCTATAAAACAAAAATTAGTAATAAATTTTAAATTATCGCGTTCATTTTAATGGTTTTTCTTAATCAGAGGGTAGGTGGAGTGAATGACTATGATATTATTAACTCAATAAGAAAAGTAAAAAACAGGTGTATAAATAAATTCCAAAGCAAATTATTACTACTTAAAACAAGTTTTTTTCTTTTTTGTAAATATGAACTAATGAAAATGCAAGTACGAAAGAGAAAACTAAGACTTATTTTTTTGTAATTTTTGAGATTTTATTTAAAAACTAAAAGTAAAAATACCCTATGCAATTCAAATGCAAATGTTTCCAATGCTTTTCTTTTAAATTTTCAAATTCCTCAAAGATTACTATGCACCTAAATGCAAAAATTCTTGAGTATGCTTGAATAATCTAACTATATAAAGTAAGCAAAATGAAGTATAGCAGGCTTATAAGAACCAAAGATCAACCACCTAAGGAAGACTTGGAAAACACCTAGCTTGAGAAGACACAATGAATAAAAATCACTGAAATCAATCAAAGGCAAGTGAAAAACCAACACTACTTGGAAATAGCATGGGATATACGATATCTAAAACCTTCATAACTGATTCAGACACACAACACTTGGACCTATTACGCAATAGGTAAATCCACTTGAAATTGCTAAAAGAAAGACAATCCAACCAAGAAAAAAACTGAAGGGATTATGAAAAATCATGAAGTATGGTTAACAGGGATATCAAATCTATAGTCAAATGTGAGTACTATAGACCACAAAGCAAGACAAAATCCAAAAAAGGACAAGGACAAGCAACCCTACCCAAAACATTTTGTTGCTCAGGCTTGTATGCGACTGTCTAGAATCGAAACGCGTGTACTATACGTGACTAACCAATACAACAACTTGCATACACAGACCTCTCTACACAACTATGTAGCACATCAACCCGCATACAGGAGTAAAATTTTTCAAAAAAAGAAAAATTACAAATGTCCTCAAAACACCACTACAAGTCCAAACCAAGACAAAACACCACACACTGAATCAAGGTAGAGAATGGCAAAGGATCTACAAGACTAACCCACAGTAGGCTAGGCTCCCTAGTACAGTCACCAGTTCTGTTGTTTGGGATTAAACACCCTTGTAACCTAGGGTCTAGGGTCACCAACTTACTACTAACCGTGTAGACAATCAGCTTTAATAGAGTATAGAAAGGAAATAGGAAGAAATACTTGACTCACTTGATTACTGATAGTTGATCCATGCTTGATCTTCTTTCGCTCTGCTTCTCTCCAAATCTTCCAGGGATGCACCTCCTTCACCTATAAAAGAGAAAATTCTCCAAGTACAATATTATACATGTATATATTAGAGGTTAGATAAATAGTATATCTAGTGCACAATCAAATATATTCATCATCCATGATACATGAAAGAGACTCAACACAAAGTTGGAAGAAGAATTCTCTTTATTAACAATCAGTGAATGAGAGAAGAGTACAACACAACTTCTGAGATAAGGAATCCTCTGCAAATAAAGGACTCTAAGTTTTGCTGCTCCAAGAATTCTGAAGATATACCACCAGCATAACTTTTCTCTCCAAACTTGATTGCTTAATGCCCTCCCCAAGGCCTCTACTTATACTTTGGGAAATAGAGTGGTTTCAAAGGTTGAGGAGGTTGAAACAATTAGGATAGTTAATGATTAGGAACCAACTAATCTCCATTAATCATTATTTATATTTTCTGATGTCGAATCAAGATGTACGCGACTATTGATATAGGAAACCCATGTATGACACGCGACTTGCTTAAAGGAAACCCACATATGCTGATGTGCGTAGGTTGCAATAGAGATAGTCACGTACTGTATGAAAGTTGTCAATGGGAATAGTCATGTACATATGTGAGTTGCAATGAGGATAGTCACATATTCCATTCAACACTTGGAAAAATAATATGGCAATCTGGTTCAAGGGTAAATGCATCTCATGGCATTCCCATCTATAGTGTTTTCATAAACTTCAATCCTAATATGTCCTTTTGTGTACCAACATAAGGAATGTCGGCACTCGGATGGAGAAGTGCCATTTGGGTTGATAACACCTATGAATCTAGTTTTTAAAATATCTACCCGAAGAATTAATACCATTAATTATTATTCATTTCTATAATTTGTAAAGACTATGTTCATAGCATTTTTATTAATTGAATATAAAAATAATAAAATTTGTTTTGAGTACTTCCCAACACAAACAAAGAGAACCTCTTTCTAATATTTTAGACTACAAAAGTAACAAAAAGCACATAAAAATAATGATTAATATATATTAATATACCCTATCAACCAAAAACATAAATAAGAAATAATTAATGTAATCTATATACACTCTATCTCTATTAAATCAAATTTATCTCAATAAATAAAAGAGTAATCTTTTAAAATACATGGGAATTTTGAATTTAGAGTATTTTAACCAATTAAGTAAAACCAACATTTTGCTTGTTATTTTCCATATTTAGTGGCCACTGATTACGATGACAACTTCAAAATATATCTGAAAATTTCTTTAGCTTCTCAAAAAATCACACATACCAAAAACTATATTTTGTATTTTTCATTTTTTAGCTTGACCTTCAAATAGTTGATTCACATTCAAATAAGAATAAACATTTCATTACAAATAGTTCGTTCTGATTCAAATTGAATAAACAATAGCCTCTCATTCTAAATCGTCTTTCTCAATCTACTACTCTATAAGTTACATTGTTCAACTTACAAATAGTTGATTCACATTCAAATAAGAATAAACATTTCATTACAAATAGTTCATTTGGCTTCAAATTGAATAAACAATAGCCTCTCATTCTAAATATTCTTTCTCAATCTACTACTCTAGAAGTTATATTGTTCATAATATCCCACAGAAATTTTTATTTCCATCACCAAATCTATCTCTGCCTGCCTGAATACCTCCACTACATGATTTTCTTTTGACATTGACAAACCCACTTCTATTCTATTTCTAGTAAAGGAAAACCTGCCACTGCTACACTATTCCATCAACATTGTTTGCATTACATCCTTTTCCCCCATCGTTGTTTGCATTATGTCCTCTTCTTGGGTGAGAAACACCCTGACCACCCATTCCAAACTTATTATATATTCGATACTCTTGTATTCTATCACCACAAAACCCTCTACGTTTACCATGCACAACAAATCCTCTACCCTTGCCAGTTCCATGAATTGGAACCCATATATTACTTAAATACTTTTGGTCTCCTAGTGTATGCTCATTTTGAGAAATTTTGGTTGAAACATTTCCTCCTTTGCTTGTTTCCTATCCAATCCCACCACTTCTTCCCCATCTATTTTGTCTAGAATATTTTAGCTGGTATTCATGACATGGCAGTGGTTGTAATTAGTCTACATGTGGTCGTGCTTGATCATCTGCAAATGAAGCTTTGTGTTGTGGTTTGGATAAAGTAATTTTGTTCTCACCAGTACATGTCTCTTTGTTTACAAAGGGTATACACCTTCTTCCAGAGGTTCCCACCTACAATTTGTTTCAACAGAACTTGTTTCAGTAGTCTATCAAAGTCCCTTTATCACCCTATTAATCAACAATGTGGTTGTGACTAAATCTCTTATTGATTTTCCAAGTCCCTTCAAGATAATATGAGACGCATGTTTCTCTTCCAGTAATGACATTGCAAAAAATAGGGAAATAAATCACTGATAATATAGAATAAATAAAACTCGATGGTCACACACACACACACACATATACATATCTATATCTATCTATCTATATATCTATATATATAAACATAATCAATAAGAATAAGTATCTTTGGGCCAAGCCCCATAAGACATCCACGATCGACATTAAAGGAATTCATTTTAAGGTGAGGCACATAAGATAACAGAAGGCATAAATTTGAATTGAGTGAAATTTATTATTTAAATTGAGTCACATTTAAATTTTAAAGTTATATATTATATATAATTGGTATTTTGATTTTGATTTTCTTTCTCTTAAACTTTATTCTCAAAATCACCAAATCTTGTCTTTTCTAGATGGTCATAGGGATTAAACTCTAAAACAATCCTTCAATGCTCAACTTTGTTGAACTAAACCTACAATCCGTGAAGTTTATGACACTATGTAATTCCACAAGGCCATGCTAGGCCTATTTTTCCTAGGAATTTGAAATGCATGCCATTAAAATGTTGTGTGCACTATTGATGGGCATGAGGTATGAAACTGTTATCATGGTAGGGAAAAAATAGCCTCATTCCTTCACCATGGTTGCAAGAGAGAAATAATAGATTTAGTGTGTAAAATTAGTTTCTTAATATCAAGCATGAAAAATGTGTTGAAAAACCACAACACAAGACCCATGTAGGGAATCCTTGGTCTACTAGAGGGATATGGTGCCACAAATAGGTCTAGCAAACACCAAGAATGGTTGCCATGGAGGTTCTCCAATTTAACTGCAATGAAAGGAACATGGAGCAAGAACTCTCTAAGGGATATTTCGGTTTCAAGTTGGATATGAATTATGTTAGAATGTTTTATACACCATGGGTTTCCTGTGGGACCTTGACCATCATTAAAGAATGGAAGCAAGTGCCTTAGGATCTTGTTTAGGATTCTTGTTTTCAGGATCCTTAAAGAGTGCCAATAAACATAGCTAATACACGAGAAGAGTACACACAACTTAGATTAAAAAACTGAAGTAGGGCATTACTCGAAACAAGGTATGTCTATAGGGAAGTTTGATGCCCTCAAACACTGTGTGAATAATGGGATATTTGGATACAACAAGAGAGTACCCGCATATTTGGATCCAAAGTGGTGTGGAAATTTCCATGGGAAACTTTTGATATATAGAGAACATGATATGCTCAATATATATACATTTTCTAGGACTATGTTATGGTAGACCTCACCTATGATAATATTTAAGGATATATTAAAATATCTAGGGGGTAAGTACATTTGAGTCTAAGTGTAACTTATTTAATATCCAATGGGATACAAGCTCCTTGGGAAGTGGAAGTGGGCCTTATCGTGTAAATATGGTCATGGGGAAATAAGGGAATTAATACCCAATTAGGGATCCTTCAGCTCCAATACAAGGAATAACACCTAAAATGAAAGAAGTCCAACTTCTGTTATGACCAAAAAAAGAATAAAAGAGAAAGTATACCAGCTTGGAAAAATAAAAGGCCAAATAATTTTGATTCTAAAACAAAACAAAATATGTTCCATAAAAACAAGGGAAATAATTATAGAGGGTATCAAGGTAATAATTACAAAGGTATTAAACCTCAATATTCTAGAGTACTTGCTCCATTTCGTCTTATTTATATATGAAATGCAACCAAATTATCATTAATTAAAATCCATAACTTCCTAACCACTTTTATTTATTATGTTACACTCCTCTTGAATGGGTCAACTTTGGTGGATTACTCATTGAGCTTTGGGCATTCTATCAACTTCTTGCTGACCAGTCCTTTTGCTTTGACGGAACAGCTGATTTCGATCGATCAATCGACCAATATTTGCATCAATATATACACACTATCTTAGTTCTTTTGAGAGAATATCCCAAGCACACAAAAAAATAGGATCTAACTAGTTGGATGAAATATCTCAAATCCAATTGAACCTAACAATCTCTCCTAAAACATACAACAAAACTTCTAGAGTAGAGACAAAATCCCCATTACAATGACCAATATGAATAAAATGAAAAACCTCACTAAGATCATGTATCGCATATGAAAGTAAGGATTTATTCACATTAGGTCCTTATAAACTTCTTTAACTAGTTTGATGTATCATATTCTCCACCCTAAATTTAAGAACCTCACAATGAAAAAAAGTACATATTTTGTCCAACCTAGCACTTGCATCTCATACATCAGTCATGTAAACATCATCAAACTATCAATTTTCATATAAATGAATAACCATTGATCGGAGTACATGGGTACCTAACCACTTTAACCGTTGATCTAGTAGGACTCCCTTCATGTACATCATTCATTTAACTTCTTGATAAACTCCTTATTAATGCACATAAATATTCTTGTTTCTAGGCTTATCTCACCTCGTAGATTCTAGAACCAGCATAGTCCACTCATAGATAATCAAGCCAAAACATGGCACACTCTTCCAGGTGCTTAACAACAATTTTATAGAGGTTACAGAACAATTTATCCAAATTATCGGGGAAAAACGACAAAGGTGTATGAATTCCTAGCTAGGTATTCCAATGATATTATGTTTACATGTTATATATATACGTGTACATACCATTTACATAGTCCATCTCTTGGAGACACCGTGTACAATATTTTATACTCGTGCATGTTATATTTGTATCATTCAAGATAGCTTTATGATATTAGGATATTTTAACTAAGAGAATAACATGAACAACAATAAAACAAAAGAGACAAGAGACATAAAGAATTTTCCTTGTGGAAACCAGAAAGGAGAAACCCCCACAACTTCCTCAGAGATAGAATCAGCACCAAGACTAAAACCTGAAAGCATAAAGATGATCTCCTAACAGCAGTAGTCTCTCTCTTGTCCCAACAACTTCTCCTCTCACTCATGCGCCCCAATGAGTGAGTGTGTGTGTGATAAATAGAGAGGCTCACTCTCTATTTATATTCTTTTATTCACTTGAAACCCACTACAACATGTCCGCCTCACTTAACAATTACTTACTAGAGCCGACATCTCTAGGAGTGTCTAATAACCCTAGTGCCCCACAACTTGTGGGGACTTTGCCTCCTCCGACAAACAAGGAGGGTTATCCTTAAAATGATGGTGGGGACTATTTCCCTGAATTACAATGAATCACCTAGGGTTTACTTCTCTAGGATAGTCTAACAACCCTAGGGCCCCACAACTATGGGGACTTTAACCCTTGACCAATAGGAGGGTTACCCACAATGACTTGAAATGACTTGTTTACATTATAGAAACTTCTCGGAATAAACATCGGGGTATGGCATGACTCAAATACATTACACACACATCTCAGAATAAGCATAGAGGTACAATACATAATATATATGGATGAATAAATTCTGAAGTTACAATTACATCAACAATCCCTCTTAACTAGGAAGGTATTCTCTCGACACAATTTATCAGTACAAGTCTTCTTCTCTATATCATCTGGATCATCATTGAGTTCTCGTCATATTCATTTGGATATGGATCATCACTCAATCTATATCATCATCACTGGATCTAGGTCATCACTGGATATGGATCATCATCACTGGATCTGGATCATCACTCGATATAGATCATCATCACTTGATCTAGATCATCATCACTTGATATAGATCATCATCACTAGATATGGATCACCACTTAATCAGGATCATCACTACTAGATCATCGACACAGGTGCTGTCTCATGATTCTTTTCATCACAAATAGTTCTACATAGCCATCCCTTTTTCATGCTGGTTGTAGTCCTAGCCTCCAAGCAGGTATTCTTCAGCGCTTATATTTGACCCTAAGTCAGAATGGCCCACCCAAAAATTACATCTGATCATGTAGGAACCATTCCTATAATCATATATGAAAGGCATGTCCAGCACTCACATCTGACCATGTGGGAACACATCCTACAACCCTGTCAGAAAGGCCCGACACTCACATCTGATAACCAATGTCGAAAAGGATCAGCACTTACACTTGGCCATGCGAGGAACCAATGCTCCATGCCGAAAGTCTCTGCACTTACATCTAACAACCAATCTCAGAAAGGCTCAACACTTATATTCGACCATGTAAGGAACCAATCCTTCATGCTAAAAGTTCTTTGCACTTACATCTGACAACCAATGTCAGAAGGGCTCTTCACTCACATCTCATCTTGTAGGAACCAATCCTACAATCACATCAAGATGGCCCTCAGTCCTAGACCGAGCTTTCCTGGTAACTGACCAGGTGCCTTCATTCTCCTAGAGAATGGCATCAGCCTATATATCTGAACAAGTGGGAACCAATTCCTCAATCACATATGAATGGCCATGCACTCACATCTGATCATGTAAGAATACATCTTACAGTCATATCAAAAAGGACCTTAGTCCTAGACTGAGTATTCATGGTAACTGACTAGGCACCTGCATTCCAAGAATGGAAACATCCCTTATATCTGATCATGTATGTACCAATCCTACAGTCATATCAAAATGGCTCAACACCTATATCTGACATGGAAGGAACCAATCCTCTCACCATGACCGAATGGCTCAACCCTTACATCTGACCATGGAAGGAACCAATCCTCTCACCATGTCAGAATGGCTCAAATACTCATCACTTCCCCTTGGAAGGAACCTTGATCTAGAGAACACCAAGATTCTCCCTGAAGTACTCAAACTTCACTCTAGCTAATGGCTTCATCAGCACATCAGCTATATGTTTGTTCGTCGCAACATACTGGAGCTTCACTACTCCTCTCTGTACCATATACCTGATATAGTGATACTTGATCTTTATATGCTTCAACTTGTCATGGAACACCGAGTTCTCTGACAACTTCACACAACTCTGGTTTTGGCAATATATACAAGTAGCATCCATCTGGAGATCAAATAAATTAGATAGTAGCTTCCTCAACCATACTGCCTCACAACTAGCTGAAAAATATGTGACATACTCTGCTTCAGCTGTACTTAGTTCCACATAGGATTGCTTCCTACTAAACCAAGAGATCACACATGATCCCATACTGAATCAACACCCTGAAGTGTACTTCCTGCCTAATATGAATCAACATAATGTTCCAGGTTAACGTTTTGATTCACCACATACTTGAGCCCATAATCAACTGTACCCCTCAGGTACCTTACTACATGCTTTGCAACCATTAGGCGAACATGTCTCAATGTGTTCACAGTAAAGCAAATATTTGGTCTTGTATTCCTCAGGTAGATCAAGGACCCAATCATCTGATGATACATTGTAGCATCAATCGTCTCTGATGAAGCATCACTCAATAGCTTCATGTTCGATGCCATAGGTGTAGTCATGGCCTTGTAGTCCAACATCCTGAACCTCTTCAGTATCTCTATTGCATACTTCCCTTATCCGAGGAAGATTCCATCCACATTCTTCAACACATCCATGCCTAGAAAATAGTGCATCAACACATAACAGGATCATCACTCGTCTTCCACCTTCAACCTTGAAGCAAAGGTTGGGATCCACTTTACGCTCAGTAAAGCCTAGAGTCATCAGTAATATATCCATACTATCGTACCATGTTGAACCTCAGGATCTTCTACAGTCGCTCCCTCTGAAGCATCATACTCCCTATGCCTTCCATACTCTATGTACTGAAACATTTTGTACTAGAGTGACAAGTAGCTTCCTCTGCTACTAATATTCTATGTATCCATCTAGGGTCACTGCATACCAATATCCTCTATCTTTGAAAGCATTCTTCTCGCACCCATCTGTGAGATTGTCATCCTTTATCAACCTTGTATCAAAGGTTCATATCTTCATCAAGATCCTCATGTATGTGTTATCCCATGGGTGTCTTCTGAGCTCGTACAAGGCCTTCTTTCGTTTGCACATGCGATTCTTCTTGTCATGTGTCTCAACTCCCACTAGCTGCAAATGTCTCTTCATAGTATATGCCTTCTTTTTGTGAGAAGCTTCGTGCTACGAATCTTTCCTTGTATCCCACGATTTTTTCATCTACTGCATGATGGAACTATGAACTTTCCTTCATGTATTGATACTACATTCTAGAGATCATTATTCTTGAACTAGTCTTCCCTTTCTTCTTTGAAGGTTTTGCATCAATGATTTCGCTACATTTATCATATTATTTTTCATCTTGAACTGTCATTACTTGTTCTTCGGAACAAGTCTCATTCTTCTTTTCTTGTAGGCGATTATGTATGCGATCTTTCCTACAAGTCAAATGCATTTGTATGGTTAGAAACATTTCATAAGGAATATTCATACTCACAAATTATTATGCATAAATATATGATCATGCAACTAATTTTAGCCAATGCAACATTCATCCATATCTCACGAAAACTTTGTAGATGCCTTCCATCTCTACCAGGACAACATTGAGATTGTGCACTAATCCAATATGTTAGCAAAGACGTTTCATTCTAGATAAGTAGCAATGGAGAGTTGTATAGCACCTTGAGCTACTTACCCATGACATGCATATTAGTAGTATACTGTCATTAATGCAAACATTCTATCATGCATAATACATTAACTGAATATAAACAAATGCATAAAAAAACAATATCATGAAATGACAATTGAATACTTATCTTTATTTGTTTCATGGGTAGACTCCTTCTTGAGCCTTCAGCTTCATCGTCTTCTTCATTCATAATAGCATTGTTTCTTGTCCAAATGCTAAGGTGGACAAGAGGTTCTTTAAGAGTTGAGTTCTTCATATTCCTCATCGCTTGAGGGATCTTCTTTGGATGGTGAAAGCTTTATCTTAAGTTGCTCCCATCTTCTTTTCTCTTATTATTAGTTGAGCTTCTTTTTGTGTGTGCTCTTCCTAGAGTCTGCCGAAAGTAATCCCTTCCTTCTAGCACACATTATTTGAATGAATAAATCCCATGATCCTGGGAGGCCATTCAAGGTGGTTATCACCACTTCTGCATTCTCCACTTCATCTTATACTGCTTCAAGTTGTTCTCTGATTTGAGAGACCCCCGTAAAGTATGACTGTATGGTCTCTGCATTCTAGATCTTCACATTCTTCAACTGTTTTCTCAAATTCATATTCTGATTTATGTTATTCCATTCAAATATCTTTGTCAAGGAATCAAAAATATCTTTTGGTGTCTTTAGGGAAGACACTTGTGGTACAAGTTTATCTGTTACTGAATCAGCAATGATCTTCTTGTCCTTGACCATGTTCTTCTTGTGTAAGGATTTTAGCCTCATATCCCTCTAGAACTGGAACCTCTCTACTTATGTAGGTGTCCAATTTATTTTCTTCAGAGAGATCATATACTTCCATGCTTGGAAATTTTCAACTTCACTAATATTGTCATCAATTTGATGTGATATATCACTTTGAAATGAGAATCTCAAATGAAAATAGCAAAAGATTAGATGTTACCGATTTGAGGTGTCCGTCCTGGTTCCGGAGCTGGCTGATCTATGGTTTGTTAGACAAACCCTAATTTAAAAAACTTGGAATCTTTCATATCTTATTGGATAGAAATATATATCTTCAAGGAAATCTTTCCAATGTACTCCTTTTCTAAAAACAATGAAGGAAATCTCCTGAAACATGAAGCCCTAGTTTTCCAATTTCTTCTGCATAAATGCCTATTACTGTTTCTGTGGTATCTCCGAAATTACTATTCCTCTGTGTTTGAAAATTTGCATAGAGGTATCCTCACATGCTCCTATTCCAACAACATAGGTTTCATCAGAATTGGTTTCACCAATTGCAACTTATGATCATTTTCCCAAGGTGACCTGTTAGAGGACTGTTCAGAACAGAAAAGTTGTATGGATGTCCACATATGAGTATTTCATATTCTAAATCTAAAACTAGGACCACAGAAATCAAAGTCTGTTCCCTTTCTGTAACATCTTTATAAATTTCATTTGGACCTTTGTATCCCAAGATATAGCGATTCTCCCCAGGTGTCCTGTTTAGGGATCAATCCTAGAAGAGGCTGGAACCCTATCTTGGAGGGATCATATATCCCTGAATATAGAGAATATGATGCTAAATTTTGGCCAAAAGGTAAATAAGCATTTTATCGTCGTCCTCTGAATGTTTCAGCTCCTCATCCTTCTCCAATCTAGAGATATAGAGAATGTACCAAAACTTATCAGTTTTAGTATTTAGGGTTTTTCCAGCTCGAGGTCAAACTAGGGTTTGAATTTCTTAGAGCTTCATCCAACCAAAAATATTTATCCATGTATCTAGACATTGATTTTTATCAAGAGATAAATCCTATGCCGGGTTCACTCAAAAATTCCTCTTTTGTAAGAAGCCCTAATTTCCTGCACCAAAAATTGAAAATGCTCGAAATCGAATTCTGCTTCGAGAGAAAGATGCACCCTTCAATGGAGATTCATCCTAGCATACTTTTGCTGATGGATTGTGGAGAGAGACCTAAAAAGTAAGAAGCTATAGCTTCTATAGCTGCATAATGTCTTCTTGTTAGGTTAGCTTTGATACCATGTTAGATTTTTATCGTTCAAGCTAGCATTATGATCTTAGGATCTTTTAACTAAGAGAATAACATGCATAGCAATAAAACACAAGAGACAAGAGACAAAAATAATTTTCCTTGAGGAAACCATAAAGGACAAAACCCCACAACTTCCTCAGAGATAGAATCAACACCAAAACTAAAACCCAAAAACATAGAGATGATCTCTCGACACCAGTAGTCTCTCTCTTGTCCGAGCAACTTCTCCTCTAACTCATGCACCCTAATGATTGATTGTGTGTGTGATAAATAGAGAGGCTCACTCTCTATTTATATTCTTGCATTCACTTGAAACTCACGCCAACATGTCGGCCTCACATAATAATTACTTACTAGAGCCGACATCTCTAGTAGTGTCTAATAACCCTAGTGCCCCACAACTTGTGGGGACTTTTCCTCCTCCAACCAACAAGGAGGGTTATCCTCAACAAAACGGTGGGGACTATTTCCCCAAATTACAATGATTCACCTAGGGTTGACTTCTCTAGGATAGTATAACAACCCTAGGGCCCCATAATTGTGGGGAATTTAACCCTTGACCAATAGGAGGGTTACCCACAATGACTTGACCTGACTTGTTTACATTATAGAAACTTCCCAAAATAAACATTGGGGTAGGAAATGACTCAAATAATTCACACACACATCCTGAAATAAACATCGGGGTACAATACATAAGACATACAGATGAATACATTCCAAAGTTACAATTACATCAACAGTGCAAAGGTACCATGCAATACTTCTCTCAAGTACCAAGTATAAGCATGATGCAAGTTGAAAATATTTATATATAAATACATAGGATTTATTCATAATATCCTACCCTACTACATATGGCTCAAAAGTCCCACGAAAAAGATAAAATCACATTTTTCATGGAAAAATAGTTTAAATTTTTTGAAAATTTGAAAATTCCCTCGATGATCGTCACTCTAGCGACATTATGCACCTTTCATATCTATAGTGACAAAATTTTGTTGGAATAGCGACGAAAACATGCCATTCATTGTAATAGCGATGAAAACATTCCATTCGTTGGAATAGAGATGAAAACAGTGCCATTCGTTGCAATAGTGACGAAAACCGGCCATTAAGGGAAGGATCTAACATAGTGTCTTTGTGGTTGAAATTTCCTTATCTTACTTTGGAATTCTGGCATGAGGAGGTCTTTGGGGCCATAGGAGACGAAATTGGGAGATACGTTATTGTCAATGAAAAATAAAGAAGTTCGGATGGGTCTTTGAATGGTAGGTCATTGGTATACATGGACCTAGGAAATGGTCTCTTGAATGCATTTGACATTGAGGTATGTGATCCATAGTATAAAGAAGCACTAGACTATACAAATATCCCATTCAAGGGTGGAAAATCTAACAAGTATGAGCATTTAAAAATATTAAGGTGCATTTATTGTTTCATATTTCAATATTTAAAAATGTCACTCATATAATAAGGACCTAATCACTCTAATTAGTGACTTAATATTTAATCAATAACTATAATAAATCACAATAATCAATCTCCTTCCATATATAGTGTAAAAGAGGCTACAAACATCAACTCCCAACATCACTTTCCTAAATCTCTTCCTCCACATGATATAAAACTTGTTGTGAATATATGGATTTATTTGTGATGGGTATTTCAATGAGCCTGCAATCATTGTGACTATATGAAGAAGAGATAATAAACATAAACATCACTATCCAAGAGGGTCACCCTGTCATAAATAAACTCAAGGCCATAATAGTTATAATATCTTTCTATTTAGTAAAAGAGAACCGTGAAGATAAACACAATGATAAATGCGTAAATAAGGCCTAGGATCCCATTAATTCGATCACTAGTCATGTTAATCTATACCATGGGTTTGAGATCACAAACCTTGAGAAGGGAGAGGATGTAGTAGTACTAGTTCATTTATGTGTAGTAAGTAACATTGAATTTAAGTACCGCTAGTTTTTGACCCAAACTCTTCTTGATTTGAGCTCAAAGCACTTTTGAAAAAAGGTGTATGTTGTGTCCATAATGAAACCAAATACTAGAATAATTACAAAATTCATTCATATACTTATTGTATATGTTATACATTTGCGTATCATAGTATATTCATGGCCTAATAGCCAATAAAGGTTATTTTGTATACCAAGAAACACTTGTAGTGCATGTATTTTCACAGCTAGTCTAATTATGCACATATATTCAACATGGTAGTGTCACACTTAAGTTTATCTGTGATAGAACCATGAAATCCATAATCATTGATGTCATCATTATAACCTCCCACTATCATTGATGGAACGTGTTAAATTTATTTTGATAAGTAGCATTTTCCTTAGAAAAATAAGAGAGTTTGTTATAGATACATTAGGAGATCATTTATAACTAATAAATGAAGTATTGTGTCTTGAAGAATGCTCTACAAATGAAATGAATTAAAAATGAGCATTTTCCCTCAAATGGATGAATATGTAGTGCTTTATCTATCATTCTTTGTGGTTATTGTTTAAGTTAAAGATGAAATGTACAAGGCTAGGAAAATTGGAAATTCCACTGTGAAAGTTATGAATAAACTAAGACAAATACATCCTACTATGGTCAAGGATACCCTAGAGTTCTATATTTTCAATAAAAATAGAGATGATAGAAAAGGAAATGCATCATGTCCAAATGGATATTGGCATCTAGATACATCATAGGAGGAAACCCATGAGGGCATTGCTATAAGGATGTGTAACACAAGAAGTGAATGGAATGATACGAATTCCAACTTGGGAATAAATGAGATATAGTACATCATCAAATATGTCAAGTCAAAAAGAGTGACTTAATGAATAGGGATAGCCTAAGTAGTAAGCATGTTCTACAAAAACATTTGTTACAAATGCTTTCCCCTTTTATTCTTCAATAGTATCTTTTAAATGAAAAACATTATTGATGTGTTAAGGATAAGGAATTATATATGTAGTAAGTGAAGGGTTAAATGGATGTTTATACAATACTAGATAAATTGGATGATATGCCCTTTTTGTTAAGAATAATGAAAAACAATCGTGATTGTTTATTTGCATTATTTGTATGGCAACACTTGGAATATTTGCATGTATTATTTTCACCATTACTTTCACTTGGTAAACAATATATCTATATGTTTCTAGACATAGGTACACATCTCATTATGTCTGATGGGACCTATACTGTGCTTTTGTATGGGGACTCCTCAAGGGTCTTGTACTAATGAGACTCATTGACTATTACACAAACATGTTTTATTTAGTACTTTATTTTTGCTATAGCAAATAATATTTTGCAATATGTCATTTTCATGTGTTTCACCAAATTAAAAAAGTGCATTTGCAACGTAAAAGTATAATGCCTATTACACTAAAGATGACCATAATTTTATATTTTGTGTTGATAGTTCACAAGTTATTCACATTCTAGATTACGCACACAACATATGTTTTTAGGTGGGATAAAGTAGAATCTAGGCAGTAAAGATATTCAATCTAAACAAGCATACAAAATCACAGTGTACGTATCGATCTTTGTAGACAAACACTAGAATATTTCCAACTTATATGTATTTTTCTCTCATGGTTGATTTTATCATTATATGGCATTTGGGAAGAAAAAAATGAAGAAATTATCTTCTTCTTTTTTGCTACATCTAGGTTGATTTTGGGACTCCTTAAATAGGTTTTGAAGTGTAGGTATGTGAGGTT